>JAMKQA010248834.1:0-17970 GCA_024699735.1 Posidonia australis | reverse complement strand
GAAAGCAGACAAACCCAATAAGCCAGTAAACCAAGTTCCATATTGGAGATAAGATGGACTTTGTGTATCATGGAAATGAGTACTTTCATATATGACTAGCTTCTTCTGAGCAAACATATGACTTTGAAAAAGGCTTACACAGATAAATATTTGGTTCTTATCTTGTAAGATGTTGAACCCTGATATTGGAAAACTGAGGTTTGGTTTTAGAAGATTTCTGTTGAAATTGATATTCCGACTGTTGTTGGATTTTAATTGATTTTGAAGCTGGACAAACATAAAACTCTCGAAACGAGAGATATTGGAATATATGTTTCTTTTATCTATATTTATTACTATAAAAAAAACATCCATACTATGTATCTTTTTAAACTTTCATATTCATATGATATCTAGATTTGTACTTGAGAACAAATAGAGAACAGTCAAGATGTGTTTTCATCCCTAGGAACACACTTTAAGTTGTGAAAGTTCCTAGTGACTACCGAAAGATCCCCGACCACATTAGTACGCATACTAATCAAGACATGGAACATTTTGCTTTATTTGTTTTGCTACATAGATATTTTGTACATGTTTATAATGGTTGTTCCTAACTTTGTATTGGTTAGTGATCTTTTGTGCTGACAGTGGTGGGCTTATTTGAGTCTACACAATTCCGACGTCAATTGTGGCATAGGAGTTGTCTGTAATCACTTGGTCTAGTGGTGAAGTCTCTTTGTGGTTGTACGAGAGGTTGAGAGTTCGACTCTCATGAACATCATATATATTACAATCTTATTATTGTATTATTTCTTTCTTGAGTTCGTATTTTATGAACGACGGGAGAAAAAATTATGAAAATCCGTTTCACTTTGTGGTAGTCTAATAACCAAATGTTTAATATGATTGTAATATATATTAAAAATTGTTTCCAAAAAAAAAAAAATACTCCATTATCTAAGATCACTATCTTTCGTGGTTTGTAATAACTGCAAGGGTGGGTGCAGTATAATGGATGCTGTGGACTACGAAGAGAAGAAAAGCATACTGTAGTAGCTCTGCTATTTATTTTTATTTTCTTCTAGAATAGTAGCACATCTATTGCGATATTCATTTAGCATGATCTAAATGAAGTGATTTTTGATGGTGCGTCAATTCTCTGGGCTGGCATTATCGGTGTAGGGGATGAGTTCTTAGTTGTTGACTAGTTGCAGCTGTAGATGGCATATAGGCGATGGACGAAGAATTAGAATAGGGGACCACAAATGGCTGAATTCAGAAGTCACAATCTTAAATCCGTGTGATTTTCACAAAAAATTAAAAAAGGGAAGAAAAAACTTGGATCGCTGTGATAGGATGGGTGATAGTCCCTCTTGGGTTGCAGGAGTATCATAAACTTATCACTTAGGTGGGGCGATTGCAATGTAGCGTCTATGCAAATGCTTCATCAAATAAGCTTACATAAGGTTTTTTTAATTGTAGTCATTGCATTATAACATCCCTGTAAGATTTAGCTTTGTTGATGCTGATGATAAGTTATGGATTCCGCAACCATTCCTGCAAGGCTGAAGCTCTGCCCATGAATAGGCAAAGAACACAACACAATGGAAAGAATCCAGTGGGCTAGGACCAACATTACGAAAAGTAGATGCATTGCGTGCAAGCCTATGGAATCCCAAGCAAGACAATTAAAATCATTTTTTTATTAAACTTAATCATGAGTAAGTTTGATATAAACCTGAATAACTATGCTTAAGAGCATTGATATAAGAATAAGTTATGAAGGGAGAATTTCCAAAGGAAAACCGCAGTTTCACAAATTAGGAAGTGGTTTGCTACCTTCTTAACCAAAAAAATGTAAGGGTTAGGAAAAGGTGAATGTTGTCTTTAAGATGCCATCCACAAAAGGAATACTAAGGTAGTCTTTAGTAATGTTTATAGGAAAATAGATTGTTTTCATAAGTAATGTTTTAAAAAAAAATCTCTACAGTTTTTTGAAATCAATGTTTTTGAAAATTTTTATGCATAAATAAGAAGTTGATGTATTAAAAAATTTATGTGTAAAAAATAATATGTATTTCAACTTTTTAGGAATAAGCCTCTTTTTTTTGAAAACTTGGTCTCATTGTTACTATACGGGCGCTCCTAATTTCTTGTCCAGCCTGTGTAATGTTGAGGGAGAAGCCCACATTAGACATGTGGGTTTCTTTTTTTTTGTTTAAACAAAAAAAATAATCAATGCAACAGATTGGTACAAACTTATTTTTTCGTTTTTTTAAAACATCTGTTTTTTACAGTCTGGACTGTCACAGTCCAAACTGCAACAGATTTTTTATGATATCAATGCTCTTAAGTTGTTTTTCATTGTACTGATCTCATGTATGCTCTCCAGCCATATGTCAGTGTTCTTAAATAGAATACTAAAAAAATCGAATTATATTTAAAACTAAAACGTTGCTAGTGGAAAATCCAAACAAAATGATTTAAACTAAAAAAAAATAAAATATTGTTAATTTATGGTATACTTATGTGGTAGTCTTCTGAAATATTTGATGAATATATTTTTTAATTTAAATTTAAAATAGCAATTTAGTGGACAATTCAAATAGAAATTATTGAAACTAAAAATAGGAAGATATAATCTAGTCTCCACCTTGACCTAGAAATCGAGTTGGGTCAGTTCAACTCTAATTCATTTCGAATCATGCCAGGTTGGGTTGGACTTAGAAATCCCTCGACCTTAGCACGACCCTATTTATTTTGGGCTGGGTTGATACTAGGCCACGTTGAGCTTGATTTTAGGCCTATCCTAATTGATTTATTAATGTTTAAAAAATTATACAAAACCAAAAGTAAGTGTCCACTAACAAAAATAAATGTCTACTAACAGCAACAAACATCCACTTTTATGGAACTAACGTACTTTTTTTAGATAGAATGCACTGTCCATAAAAATGAATATCCAGTTTACAAAGTGGACATCCACTTTTTGAACAATATGCACTATTCAGAAAATGGACGTCCACCTTTATGAAGTGGACGTTCGTTTCTTTAATATAGACATCTATTTTTTTATCATATGTTTATATAAATAAAATATATTATAAAATAATTATTGTAACATAAAAATCAATATTTATATTTAAAAATATATATTTTTATTTAGAGCCTAAACTGGGTCATAAAAATGGGCCTGGTTAGGTTTTTTTCATCCTGGGTTTGGACCCAAACTAAGTTGTGCAAGGCCACAAGAGAAAATCCCCAACCCTAGGCCCTATTAGGTTCGAACTAGGCCAACCCAAATACCATTTTGGACTAAGCCGACTTGATTTTTTGGGATTGTGGTAGGTCTAACTCCATTTTTTTTTCATAGCTTAAGCATTTGTTCTCCACATGTAAGAGAAACAAAGGAAAGGGGATGAATCCACGCATAATAACAAACTAAACAATAGATTTCGTGATGTGAGAGTAATAGTCTCAGTACTCAAACACATGTGCAGTTGGCATGTATTATATCATCTTGACCATGTATAAAATACTTTGTACATTCTGCTATATATCTCTTATGACCAGCAAATTGATCATCAAACAAGCTTTCCACTACTTGTTAGCTCCACACAGCATTTTTAGGAAGGTTTATGTACTAGTGAAAAGCATTGTTAGTTAAGGAATTCGAGATTAACCTTGACTTACGAAAGTCACTGCCATAGAGTTAGCCACACTTTAGTTCTTTATTGTAAACCGTCCAATGTACTCAGTAGTTGATTAACCATCTTCTCCTGAAAACAGCTTGTATTCTCAGACTTCATACTCCCTTGGTAATTCATATTCTGCATCAAACCATGCTGGGTACAGGTGTTGAAATGGAGCTCTATTTGCCTCCACATTTGTATACCCGATCTGTCTCAACAAGCCAATCAATTCATCTCTAGCTTGTCTTCCCTCGTTTTGCATTTGCACCTGTGGACCGTTTGCCCCCACCTTGGGTTATTCCTTGGGTCGAAGTTCTCATGACATGTATAGTTTCCATTCTAATATTGATTATAATCCCATGTTGGTAAGGAATCCATTGATTCAAACCTTGATCAAGGCCTGGTCCACCGAAGCCTTGGTTGGGACCATAATTCAAGTTTCCTTGGTTAAAACCATAGTTTCACGTTCGATTATGTGGCTTCTCTGTTAACATGTCATCGACTTTTGGTTTTGTCGGACTTTGTCTTCTCTTTATAAATTTGTTCTTGGATTGTTGTATCATTTTTTTTTTCATGAGTTATCTTATAATTTGGATTGCTTTAATGGAAGTTTTATTCCCTTTCAAAAAAACAACCATTGTTTGCGTAATTCTGACCAAGGTTAGTCTCAAATCCCGATTTCCATTGGAAAAACTTGGTTTGGATTTAGGCAACAGGTCTCTAGTTTGGAAACTCAAAATTCACTTAGTTTGTATTCGACATCGTTCTTTGGTTTTGACTACCCACATCCCACTGAGTTTCTCTGATCTACATTCAGTCTGTCAAAACAAGATTGTCATCAATTACGAATGTTGACACGATCATTTGATCGTTCATTCTTAGGATTTGTAGACCCCAATCCCCAAGGTCACGTAGAACAGTGACTCATGGTGTATCTTGCATGGGTTCTTTACCACTATGATGTCCTTTAATGATCCTAGGATTGCTATTGGTGCTTCTTCTCTGCGTAATGCTCACTATTCTAGAAAAGAATGCTTAAGAGTTCTAACATCTTACACTCACTGATAAGAATTGCCTTCTTCTTCTTCTTCTTCTTCTTCTTCCATAGAAGGTGGATGCTCATCTTTTTATTTTTCTTTTAATGCAGAAAAATGGACATAATGCATGTCTTCCGTTGTGGAGCTCTGTTATGCCTCATCGGTCATGTGCTACTCTTTCATGGCAACGTTGCAAGTGCATCGATTCACAGCACCAATGTATTCCCCCCTTGCACTTGGACTTGGAGCATCAACGACCCCAATGTGATAAATTACACAGGTGGACTGTTAAAGCCCCTCCTCGTCTACAATGTACTAGCAGAGTTGGTGAATTTCAGTTTTATGTGTGGCTTCTTCAGTCCACAAGGTGCCAAAGATAGCTTCTTCTTTGGCATTGTCTCCCTCCGCAACCTGGGAGATACTCATCCATTTCACAGAATGAACTTGGTGTGGTCTGCCAACAGAAACAAACCTGTGAAGGAGAATGCAACACTACAACTCAGTGAAGATGGCGGTTTAGTCCTACAAGATGTGGATGGCTCCGTTGTTTGGTCAACAAAAAACTCGTTGACAAAATGATGGTGATTACAAAGATGAATCTCACAGAGGATGGGAATCTTATTCTGTATGGTTGGAACGACACCATTGCCTGGCAGTCATTCGATCACCCAACCGACATGCTACTCATCGGGCAGTTCGGTAGGAGGAAAACTGACGTCAAGGTTTTTACAAGACGACCCGAGTGAAGGTCTGTACTCTCTTCTTGCCAGTGATCGGGTTGACAATGATACTGTGCTTCAATTCTTTTACGGTACCAGTCCTCCACAGGAGTACTTGAAGGGCGTGGTCAATGGTTCTTACATACAAACCGAAAACTTTGGGGATTTTCTAAGACTTGACCCCGATGGCCATCTAAGACGGTATTATCATAGTGGTGGTTGGGGTTTTGAATTAGAGTGACTGGATGTTCCCTGTGCTTATCCCATGGCTTGTGGAAAGTATGGTATCTGTGCAGGAGATGGTCCATGTGCTTGTGCAGAGCAGTATACCTCTGACGAGAGTCGTACAAATTACTTCAAGCTTGCTGATGACGATAAACCCACAAGTGGATGCCGTGCAATTACAAATTTGTCTTGTCAATCTTCACAACATCACTGCCTCTTGACACTTGAAGATGTTCCTTACTTCAACTTCAACAGCACAAGTGCAATATTTCTAAATCGGACCAGCAAAGAGAATTGTCAGAAGGCATGTTTAAGAAATTGTTCCTGTAGAGTAGCAATGGTTTTTTGCGACAAAGGTGCTTTGAATGGCTACTGCTACTTGCAGTCAGAGATCTTTTCCTTAAAAAAAGGTCATTCTGGAGATGGTAGCACTCCTTTTCCCCAAATGAGTCATACACTACGTACCTTAAGGTTCATGATGTACCTCCTTCCAGTAGTAGATCTCCAAAATCCACGAAAAAAAAGTTTATTAGACATCTTAAGGTTTATTAGCGGTACTTCTAGTTATTGTAATAATATTATTATTTATAAAGAAAAAAAAGTTTGAATAAGAAGTGAAAGAAGAGAAATATTATTTGATTACATCATCTGGATTATCTATTAAGTTTTTATATCAAGAATTGAAATAAATTTTCATTAGAAGTACTATCAAGATCATGATGAAAGAGAGATTTTTTCATATTTATCTTGTCTTTCTTATTTTTATTTTATTTATTAAGTTTCGAGTATTTATATCTTTTTTTACATGTTTTAATTTTCAAAATTAGACATCTTTATGTTTATAATTGCATTTACTTGTTAATTGAAAAACTATTATATTTACTACTATAATCAAATATAATGTGTAGGAAGAATTTTCATTATATATTATTGTATATTTCTATCATATTGATGTAATGAAAGTAGATCATAATTTGAATTTTGATATCTTAAATTCTCCAAATGATGTAAGATTTGAGGCACTTGTGTTTTTCGTTCTACATCATTTCTTCAGGATTGAATAAAGGAATGATTTGAAAACACATATCTCATTTTTACCTATATTTGTCTTTTATCTTCCATTCCACAGTTGGATATCCTAACGTCCAAGATCATTATTGAAGTATGTTTTGGATTTGGTGTAATTGGTCTTATAAAATGGGCTCTTATTAGATATGTACATGGGTTACAAATGTAATTAGATCAAAAAATTCAATGTTTTTAGGATTTATATAATATATACTCATTAGTAATATACATGGATTTATATGTAACAATTAAGAGAAATGTGGAGTTAGAATGATGCATGTGAGATGATACCAAGATTTTTGTTTATATCCCATTCTATATTAAATTCTTTCTTTTTTTTCATGTCCCATGGTTTTTCCACGTATATCTATGTCAATCTTCTATGTTTGTATAAATGATCGCTGAATTCAATCTCAATAGTTATTTTTGTTATTTGAAAACTATTCTATTTACTACTGTAATCACATATAATATGTAGAAGGAACTTTTATTGTATATTGTTTTGTATGTCTATACCTATTGATGTTCAATGAAATTTAACTTTTTTATTTTCAAATACTTCTTGTCACGAAGGGAAATAGATATCCAAAAAAGTGAAATAGAAATGAGTAAAATAGAGTAAATAAATGTAATTATAAAAATTTTAAATAATTAATTGAACAAAATATCTTCATTTATAACTGTGATCGTGCTTTCTTGATTAGTTGAAATAACAGGTGGAGTAGACATAGGATTTCACGAAACTTTGTTTTGCTTCCAAATTGTACTAGAATTCTGCATCGAAAAATAACACATTGGAAAACTACCATACTTATCTTGATCATTGGGAGGAA
Source organism: Posidonia australis (assembly GCA_024699735.1). Lineage (NCBI taxonomy): Eukaryota > Viridiplantae > Streptophyta > Magnoliopsida > Alismatales > Posidoniaceae > Posidonia > Posidonia australis. Next base: position 10,414 of record JAMKQA010248834.1, on the reverse strand, counting down.
TACACTGTTGAAATTACGATACTACACCATAGTTTTCTTGGTCGCATGTATAGCCTGAAACATGCGAAGTTTCTTTAAAGAAAACAAGAGATGGGTTCAAAAATTCTACAAAAAATACCATAAAATTTATCATAAGCTAATAATTTTGAAGTTGCCAAGTTGAATTTGCAACTTGCACCATAAAGGAATAACTAATAAAATACAATGAAGAATTGCTACTTCCAACATCGACAAAAACCAAACAATTTATATTGCATATGTAATATGTCATGAGCCAGACCAATGAACTCACTCCCATTAAATTCCTATCATCCGTAATTATCAGTGAAACAAATAATCATTCCAAAGTACAAACTATCTCTTTTGTTGTTCATGTAGGAAGTGGTTGTGCAGATTCTCTGCAACGAGCCACAACCTCAGAAATTCATTTGAATTTGGTTTGTAAAGGGACAAATGTAAAATTTATAATTCTTAGATAGTAATTTATATGTGCCAATCATTTTAAAGTTGGTATTTTTTTTACTTTATATTGAAGATAGCACAACTATTGCATGTTTTTATTAGAGTTCTAACGGTTGGAGTATCAAATAATAATTTGATTTATTTATTTCCTAAATGATATAAAAATCTAGAGGTTTATAAAAGTCATTTATAATTAATTACACCACCACGAAGAATGGACAATAGGAACAAAATTAATGACATGAAATTAATTATAAAAAACTACCAACTTGGAATTTACCACGGAAGGATTTAATTTGGAATGATTGTACTGTAAGAAGATTCTCCACATAAAAGAAAACTTGTGTACAACATAGCTTACTAAAAATCATGTGTAGCAAAAGAAATAGCAGACATGGAAATCAAATTATTAGGAACTACTAACAAAGCATGGCAATTGAATTTGGGTGAAGAGAGTCCTCGCAAACCATATTCAAAATGTTCATAGTTAGCCTTTTATTCCACCAAGGTACTGATTTTATGTCAATAGGAGAAGGCTCTAATTAAGCAGCCAACTTTGATAGTTTTTGGAACAGAGCTTGCTAAAACTGAGGAAGACCACCATGTTGAAATTCTATCTTTAAGCATGTCTTTGGCAGATGACCTTTACCTTTTGAACCTTTAGAGCTTCTTGAATTCCATCTTGAGTAATTTTTTTAGTATATAAAGTCATCTTAGAATAACAGCTTGTTCAAAAATTTACCACATAGATATGGGAACACATTTAATTTCCTTTTTTTTGTTAACGATTGAGATAGTAAGAGGTGAATGTTCTAGGATTCGAACCCGGAACCTGTGGCGAGTTTAAAGTTCTCCCAGCCACTGTGACAATGAGCCATTGTCCACATTTAATTTCCTTAACTCGATAGAAATCCTATTTGCAACTTCTAATGCCCTTTCTTTTATTTGAGGCGATAGATATGGGAACGCTATGGATTTCTTCAGGGCTTCTGTAGCACACTCAATGCTCACGACATCGCCATTGTCTGGTATTAAATTTGTGGCTGCGGAGCTACTCCAAGTCATCACATTCTTTCTGCCGAATAGAATTGATCCAGTAGAAAGGAACATGTTATCTAGCATCAACAGTTCAAAAACGCACGTTAGGTGTATAAATTGTACTTGATCTGATGCATCTTTTTGTTTTTTATGTTGCTTATATTTTTTTTAATTACGTTGAAGTGTGGTAGTTATTAATCTAAGTGAAAAATAGTTTAGTTTTTCAATTTAGTATTACTGAACTGAATAAAATATAGCTTTGTATTATAATTACTATTTAAAGAATCGTATACCTTCTAGTGTTATATTTATTATTTAAGGAATCGTGTAATATTTTCTACTATTATGTAAATTGAGAATATTTTAGGATTCAACAAATTTTGATTATTCTCTGTAGTATAACAGTTTCTAGTATTATAGGTAATTGTTTATGGAATCGTATTACTAAAATAATTGTAAATTTTCATTTTAGTATTACTAAATTGAATATAAAATAGTTTCGTAATACTGAATTGAACTACAATTATATTTAGTTAAAAAAATTCCTCTTCCTTTTTCCACGCCCTTATATTTTTCCTCTTCCTCCACAATGCAACATCTCTATCTCCGTCTTCGACGATGAATACAACGATCTCATGGGAATGATGCATGTCCATGTTCTGATCTAGATCTACGAGAGTAGCCTTCGGCTATAGCTTATCTTCAACCAACGTGATAACAAGGGGGAAGGGACGTATCGACGTTGGGGTGCTTGAAGAAGGTGTGATAGGGGCGAGGTGGCATGTTAGCGTGCATTGAGGGCAGCGTGTCGGCGAGGGCAACAATTCGGTAACAGAGGAAGGCGAGGCAGCGTTGTATGGTTTGAGGAGCTAGGAGGGGGGAGCTGCTGATCCCTTCAAAGTTGGCTTCAGCCCTCAGCATCTCACTGGAACTTTCTAAGACGCTACTGGACGTCCATCGCGCGTTGCAGAGCACCATCTCCTTGCTTCGGCAACAAGTATCCTCCAACTCAACCTCTACTTCCGTCAAGGTGTTCCCATTGTTAGCCCCCACGACTACGAAGGCTCCAATGGATCACCTAGATCGTGACAATCTAGATCCCAATCAAGTTGTTGTTAAGGGGGACGAGGGAAAGGGGAAGGAGGGCGAGCCCTTGGAGACAAAGTCGTCGAAGAAGGTGAGGGGGGTAGAAGGATCCGACGAGATGGAGGATTTTGATTCGAGGTGGGCATCGAAGAAGCCTTATCTTGTCTTGCTAGTTCCACGTGATGCTACGGCGATGGCGACGATCTAGTGGAACGACTGCTGGTTCCGCATGGATGGGGCATCATCTCCCACTACTGAGCCAACTAGGGTTGGGGAGAGAGGTGGTGTGTAGACACCCCACATGCTTGCAATGGGACTCTAAACCTAAACCCTAATCCTAAATTCCAATACAAAATCCTAAAATTAACTCAAAGTCCTAAATAAACCTAAATCAAATTCAAAATTCAAAACTTAATCCAAAACCCTAGAATTAATTCAAAACCCTAAATCTAATTCAAAACCTAAACCAAAACCCTAGAATTAATTCAAAACCTAGTCCAAAACCTTAAAATTAATTCAAAATCCAAAACTTTATCCAAAACCCTAGAATTAATTCAAAACCTAATCCAAAACCCTAGAATTAATTCAAAACCCTAAACAAAATCCAAGACCTAATCCAAAACTCTAGAATTAATTCAAAATCCTAAACTTAATTCAAAACCTAATCCAAAACCCTAGAATTAATTCAAAATCCTAAACAAAATTCAAAACCCTAAACCAAATTCAAAATCCTAAATCTAATTCAAAACCCTAACTTAAACCCTAAACCTTAATCCAAAACCCTAACAACCTATAACAACTTCCCACTCCACTATAATAACCCTAACTACTTCCCACTTCACCTTAACAACCTTAACTACTTCCCACTCTACCATAACAATCTCTAACTAACCATAACAACTTATAACAACCTACTGTAGACATCCCAATCTTTGTTGGATGAAAGTGTGGTGGCTGGGCTTTCAATCACCAATGAACTCTAACCCCAATTGAAGCCCATTAGGCCCATGGAGGCCCACAGAGCCCAATTTAGCCCACCTTGGCCCATGAAGGCCTTTGAAGGCCCATTTAACTCATTGAAGGCCTATTTAACTCCTTGAAGTTCACTTGAGGCCCACTTAAGCCTACTTAGGCCCATAAAGCCCACTTAGGCCCAATTGAAGTCCATTGACCCATGGAGGCCCACATAGGCCCATTAAACTCACCAAGGCCCATTTAATTCACCAAGGCCCACTTAATTCATCCAAGGCCTCATTTAATTCATCCAAAGCCCATTTGATTCAACCAAAGCCCATGAACGCCCACCAAAGCCCATGAAGTCCATTAGGCCCATGAAAGCTCATGTAGGCTCACTTTCTCTATATAGGTTTGTTATAGGTTTGTTAGAGTTAGTTAGTTAGTTGATTAGTTAGTCTGTTAGGGATTAGTTAGGTTGTTAAGAAGCTTGTTTAGTTAGTTTTGGGTTTGTTAGAATAGTTGTTATGAGTTTGTTGGGCTATAAATAGGGCCTTGAGTGGTCTCTGAGAGAGGCTGGATGCGAGAGAGAGTTCCTGGGAGAGAGAGGAGCTTGTAGTGGAGGAGGAGAGGCAATTCCGACGACCTCCGACAACCTGCAAGGAAGATTTTCTACTGCCAGACCAGGTACACGCTTCTCAGTCCTCAATTTACTTCAAATATGATTTCCTAGGATCCCCTGAGTCCTCTGGAGTGATTCCAGACAAGGCAGATGTCTACTCTGGCTGGAATTGGTGTTTTGGGGCGTCATTGGAGTTGATCTCCGACGACAAAGGTGGGGGCACGAATCTAGAAGTTGATTTGTGCCCCAGGCTGCTCTTTCTTCCTCCTTGGATCTTCCTCGTACTCCACCGCTCCTTGGATCGCCGCTCCAATGCCTCCAGAAGCCCGTACGAAGGTTGCCGGAGAACACGTCCAGAGACGCCGTCGTCAGAGAAGACGACCCCTCCAGAGGAGGAGCTCGCATCTCCCACTGCGTCGCGTACCTCTGTCACCTCAGGAACGCTCCACGATGCGTCCCAAGAACTCCCAAGCATCTAGATCCACGCGTCGAGCCCCCGATCACCGCAACGACGCCGCTCGCCGGAGAAGAACCGTCGACGACTGTCGACGTACCCCCGCCGCTCCATCCACCTCCATTCAGCTCCAGGAGAGGAGAGGAAGTTCCTCCTGACGCCCCAAAGCCCTCTGGACCACCATATCGCCGCGCCGCTGTCCTTCGAAACCTTCTTCTTCCCTGGCGCCGTCGTCGGAGGGCCCGATGGCGAGAGGGAGTGGGTCGCCCACTCCAGCCGTTGTGCCTCCGATCCAATCCGTTGGATCTCTCCTGATGCTTCTCTTCTTGCTTCCCATGGAGACTGATCTTAAATCAGACCACGGGAAAGCCTCCTTTGGCCCCTCTAACGGTCGGCGGCGGCGGAGCTCAGTCGCAGGTGTCATCGTATCTTTTTTATTTTTTAAAAAACAATTTAAAACTTTTATTTTAGAAATTTTTTTAAATTCAAATTTTCTTTACTTTTAAGTCCTTTTTCATTACATGTATGTCCTTATATTGTATATAGGTCCTACAATCATTTTTTCATAAATCATTCGAATAAAGTTTTAACTGAAAATATTACACTTCACACCCTAAACATTTAAACTAATATTTTTTGTTTTAAAACTTTTGCAGAGGCCCTCAAGTTCTTTTAAATGCATTTTATCCTTGAAATCTTTCTGAAAGTTCATTTTTTTTTGTGAAAATTGCATTGAAGCCCTTGTATTGTTTTAAAATCATCCAAAATGCTTATTTTTACTGGTTCATTTTCATTTAAGTCCCTACATTCTTCTGAAATTCTCCTAAGTGATATTTTTGCTGGTTAAATTGCACTTTAGCCCCATATTTCTCTAATTTTTTTCTAGAAGGTGGTTTTTACTGGGAAAATTGCATTTAGACCCCTATCCTTTACATAAACTTTTCAGAATGCACATTTTTTTGGTTTATTTGCATAAAAACCCCTGAACTTGTTTAAAAACTCCTCTAAAGCATGTTTTTCTAGGTAAATTGCATTTTAACCCTCAGTTTTTATTGAAATTCTTCTGAATGCTTTATTTCTTAGTGAGAATTACATTTTTGCCCCTGATTTCTTCAGAATCTTCCTGAATGCTTTATTCTCCTGGGCAATTTGCAGTTTAGTCCCTATACTTTGCTGTAATTATTTCGATTGCTTGTTTTTAGGGGTAAAACAATTGTTTTGCCTCTAAAACTTTCTAGAACCTTTTCTGAACCTTTTTCTTGCATTTTTACCCTGATTTTCTGCAGAATTGTTTTAAATGCATGTTTTAGTGGTAAAATTACATTTTGGCCCCTAGGAAACCTCATTTTGACTAGGGATGCACATTTGACCCCAAATTTCTTCATAATTGCATAGAATGTGTTTTCCTATGTATTTTTGATGATTTGGGTTTCAGAACTTCTGTTTCTCTCAGAATTTGGATTTTTTGCACAAAACCCCTTGGAGTTTTCATATTTGCATTCACACTTGCATTTTGCATATCTTTTCACATCATTCCGCACAAGTTTTCTTGTCTTTTCTTCCTAGCTTTGCGCACGCTTTCCTAGTTTGTTTCTAGATTAGTTTTCTCCCCCGTTTCCCACATTTCTCCCGGTTTTCCGAACATTTTTACTTGTTTTGGTTTTCCATCGCCCAAGGGCGTACATTAAAAGGCTTTACAAAGCCGACATTGTTCCGAAATGAGGATTATTTTCCCCTTTATGATTTTCTCGGATTTATCCCAATTTCTGTTGTTTTGCAAGACGCTTTCCGAGAATTTTACGATTTTCCTCATCACCCAAGGGTGTACAGCAAAGCGACATTATTAATGCCTACATTTGACCCTCAGATTAACTTTTTCCCTTGGTTTCATTTCTTTGCTTTGATTTGGGCATGTTTTCGGTCATTTTCATGCATGAGCATTTAGAATAAGCAAGCATACATTTAGCAGACCATTGACAGTAGGAAAACCTAGAAAGACCAAGTTTTCTCGGGCGCATGGGGGTGCCTAACCCCTTCCTCATACGTAACCAGAATCCTTACCCTTTCTTTGACCCACATTCATTTTGCATTGTCCATTAGGCACGGAGTATACATTTTTTTCTTGCATTTTGCTTGTTTCCTGATTTTCTTGTGTTTTTCCTGGTTTTCCTTGTCTTTCCACTAAAAGACTAGATGGCGACTCCTTTCCTTATCCTTTTTGTCTTTCCTTGGTGTTTCTGGATCTTCTCATGTCCTCTGGATTCACCATTTTTGTCGTGACCGTATCGGGACTCCTCGTGTGCTTCCATGCACCCTGGATAGAGGAGAGCCATGCAAAGGGTTCCACCGACATGGTCACACCTACCTAGCCATTGCAAGACTATAAATACCCCTTATTTGCAAGAGAGAAAGGAAGGGAAGAAAAAGCAGAGGAAAACTTAGGAAAATTGAGAGGAAAGCCACTAAGGAATTTTCTCTCAACCAGAGTAACCAAAGAGGCCTCAGATCAGAGAGGCAACTTAGAGAGGAGAAGAATTTAAGCTTCAGGCCATCTCCAACGAGCTTTGACGGCCTACATCACTGCCAGCTCAGGTAAGCATTGATCAAAGCACAATTTCTCATGATTTTAGTACCCTAGGTCTTCCTACATCTCTCCCAACCGATTCCAGCAGTTTCAGGTGGCTGCCTTGGTCGAAATCAGGTTTTTTCGGGTCGTTGGACACGATTTTCCTATGACGGAGGTGGAGGCACGAATCCAGTGAACGATTCATGCCCTGGCAAGCTCCACTTGGTTGAGTTTGGCCTCCCCATGTTTCTTCACCCCTCTGGACGTCGCGTCGACCCCTCTACAAGCCTCTAGGAGGAGCTCGTCGGATGCACGGTCGTTGTCGCTGGAGAAGAAAGGCTACAGTGGAGCACGATCGAGCGTTCCACCCCTCGCAGTGCCTCTCCAACCCCAGGGGTGTGTTCCTCTACTTTCCCCTAATGCATCGAAAGTGTCCACGCCTTGAATCAAGCCACGATCCTCCCCTGCAGTCGCCGTCGTCGGAGCATAATTGGAACTTGGTCAAGAGGTGAAGGAACGACATGATTCGTGCCTCTAGATGGTAGAAAATCCTCCTCTCCACGCCCTCGAGCTTCCAATAGCCCAGAAACGCCGTACCGCAGCCTCCAAAGTCATCTTCTTCGTCGGCACCATCACTGGAGCTGCGTCGACGGCGAGGGGGATGGACAGTCATCTCTGACTGTCCAACACCTCATTGGAGCCGTCGGATGTGCTCCTCTCCTCCCCCTCTTACTCCCAGTGAGCTTGGATGTCAGATCAGGCAGGTCGTCGACGATAGGGTTCCATCGCCGGCAGTTGTCGCTTATTTTAAATAAAAAATAAAAAAATAATAGTTCCTTTTGAATAAACTTTGTACTTTTACTTTATTTGCAACTAGGTCCCTTTTTCTTACATTTAAGCCCCTACATATAATTTTTTAATCTTTTAAATAATGTTTGTTTTGGGAAATTACTGTGTGACCCTTGTACTTTTTTATTAATGTTTTCCAGGCTTTAAAATTTGACATAAATCCTCTAACTTGCTTTTAATTCATCTTTAAGTCCAACATTTTGCACAAAAAGCCCTGAACTTTATTAAAATTGTTCTGAATGCATGATTTTCTGGCACAATTGCAAATTGAACATTGGAGATTTAATTTTTTATTCAAATGTGTTCAGAATTGTAGTTTTAAACCTGAACTTCACTGATTTCACACTGAATGCATATTTTTTAGGTAAAATTACAGAATAGTCCCTTAAGTTTCATGGTTTCAAACATAAGTCCATTATCTTGCACATTTAATCCAAATTTTCTTCAGAATTTCATTAAACACATGTTTTACTAACAAAATTGCAGATTAAACCCTAAGAATCCTAATTTTGATAAAAAAAGACATGATTTTGCACATTTGACCCGTAACTTCTTCAAAATTACATAAAATGTGTTTTCCTATGTATTTTTGATGATTTAGTTCCAGAATTTCAACCTTCATTCAGAATATGTGAATTTTGCATAAAAGCCCTTGAAATTTACATAATTCGCTCGCACATGCATTTTGTACATTTTGTTCTTTTTTTCATGCATACTTTCTTGCATTATACATGCATTTCCAACTCATTTCAAACTTGGTTTTCACATTGTTTCCTGGATTTCTTTCAACTTTCATGATTTTGATTTGATTTAGACTTTCATCGCCCGAGGGTGTACATTAACAGGCTTAACAATGCCGACATTGACCTGAATGAGGATTAGTTTCTCCAATTTGATTTTCTCAGATTTCTTCGAGTTTCCGCTGATGGAGAGCCCAAGGACGTACAGTAAATTGACATTTTCAGTGCTTACATTGTCCCTTGGATTATCATTTTTTCTTTTTTATTTTTTTCTTCACTTTAATTTGGCATGTTTTCACAATCATCATAGATATGTGCATTCAGAGTAGACGAGCATACACACAATAGACCACTAGCAAGCAGGAAACTTAGAAAGACCGCGTTCTTCAGGCGCATGGGAGTGCCTAACCCCGACAGAGTTCTTCAACGTGACCGTGTCAAGACTCCTTGTCTGCTTCCACGCACCATGGAGAGCCGTGCAGGGTTCCACCGATATGGTCACACGGTGCATCTGGGCCTAGGGATGGAGGGGGTGCAAGTGGAGGTGTCGGGGAGGAGAAGGCGGTGATGGGGGGAGGGGGTGTGGGGGTTGTGCGGGTGTGGAAAGGGGGTGTAGGGTTTTTTAAAACCTAGGGAGGGGGAGGGGAGGGGATGGAGGGATTTTTAAATATTTTTGATTTTTGAATTTCGAAAAAGTAAAAATCAGAAACTAGTTTTATTTCATGTAAAAGTGGTTTTAAATGTTAAGGAAGGATGTAATAAATATGTACACACACACACACACTCTCTATATATATATATATATATTATTTTGTACAAATTTGTTTTCACAAATGTTTCATTTTCTAGTAGCTAATATAAAATAGAGATGAAGCTCTAAATTGTAGAACATAACCAATAATTCTGAAGACAACATGTGAAATTCCAGCACATAATGCTAAAGTAGTCAATCCATTATTAGCAAAGCAAAAAAAAAATACCATTTTATTTAATTGGTCCATACCAGAGGACCACGTTTTCATCTAATGTGTAATTGTAACAAATAATGGGTTACAAGTAGGGGTGCAAACAGATCGGATACGGAACGGATATGGGTGTTATCATATCCGTATCTGTTTTTGAAATACGGATACGGATATGAATACAGATATCATACGGATAGGAAATTTACATATCCATATCCTCAAAAAACAGATACGGATACGGAACGGATAAAAACAACTCGAATACGGATAAAAACGGATATGAAAGCAGATATGAGAAGATAATCAAATAAGTACCTAAATAATCAAATTACGTTAATGATCAGAAATCATCAACATGATATAAAAAAAAGGTTGTTTTTACTTAAAAATCATGGCAGGGTTTATTGAACCAAGCACTGGACCATCACATTGACATAAGAAGTATCCATTACTGTGCCAGAATTTACAATTGCCATGTTACTCGAGACCAGCAAATCCCCAAATCTTCCCTCGAAATGGCAGGGGTCATGTTTACCATTATTTCATTGTTTTGTCATGTGCTGGTGTCAAAGAGGTTAACTTTATAACAACACCTGCTGAAAGAGATAAATTCAATATTTCATCCTTTTTTGCTATTACAACAAGTAGTCAGTAGCTTGTTCTAACGTTTAACACAGA
>JAMKQA010248830.1:0-11853 GCA_024699735.1 Posidonia australis | reverse complement strand
GAAAAGGGTGGTTGAGAGTAAGTTCAAGCATTGCTTGGACTTGCTCAACATATATGGATGCTGCTGATCCCTCGTGGGTCATTGTGATGGAGAACTCAGCTCGAGGTGGAGGTTGTAATTCAAGACAAGGTGGAGTTTGTTGAATATGTGTCTTGAATTTGGTTATAACTTGTACTAGGGGTATTTTGGTCTTTTGACCATTTGAAGTGCTCAAGTATTTAAGCTTGGCTAGGACACCCAATTTGGTTGAACACATTTGTATCCCCATTTGATCTAGTGGAACAACCTCTTCCTGCTCTCTATCCGTGGACGTACTCATTTGGGGAACCACATAAATTCTTGTGTTTTGTGTGTGCTGATTTCTTCTCCTTCTTCCTTTGAATCTTTGCATAACAAAGCCAATAAGGAAGAAAACAAGCTAAGTGTTCAGTAATCACTATGACAACTTGATGGCGGCCTTCTATAAGCAAGTACATTCCTTATGTACAAGTTGTCCATATGTGGAACAAGTAGAAGCATTGCAATGAATATACTAAAAGCATTATCATCTTCATTAATTTTTAATAAACTTATTGCAATCACAATATACCTATTAAAAAATTAGACAATACTGTAACAGTTAGAACTTCGATTTGTTGAATGAGTTGAATGATTGTTAATTCATGTATATCAAAAAATAAAAAGAATCAACAACTGAAATGCAATTTCGTCATTTACCTGTAGCACCAACAAGCCAACAATGTTGGTGGTGGAGAAGGAGAAGAGCACTTGCAACAGCCGCCGACGGTCGTCGGGGAGGAGAAGAGCAATAACTGTTGGTTCTGGGAGAAGTACCAGAGGTAGTCGTTAAAGAGGGAGAGTACCAGTGGTAGTCGTTAAGGAGGTGTCGGTTCTTGCCATCGGGAAGGAGGACAAAAAGGAGAAGCACAAAAGTCTTCAAGGAGGAGGAGGAAGATCGTGGAGCCCTAATCCTGTTTTTAAACTGGGTTACCAGATTAATGATACCCATTTCTACTGCAGAAATGCCAGTGTATCTTAAGCAAACACGACTGTGCAAACAGATGACACAAACAAGCATGGTTATGTAAACCAACGTTTTAGACATTGAATCGAAGAACCAATCAGACGAGCATTGGTTTTTGTTCAATCTGATTCAGCCGATTCTCACATCATCATGACGTCGTCAATAAGCAAACCGAACCGGTGTTATATTCCTTGTTCAAAACTTGATTTAACCCAGTTCAACACTATTTTCATTTAACTTATACAAAACATAAATCAGTTTTCAATATATAATCTTGTTTTCAAATAATGTAAAAAAAGTACAGACATGAATCAACCTGTTTTCAAATAACGTACAATAATCCTAAAATAATACATATATATGAATCAACATGTTTTCCATCTATGAAAGGAAACAATAGTTCAAAACTAACATGTATATATTGCAAAAATAATCCAAAACGCAAAAATCAACATACGTTAAGGTGAGATGAGAGTTCACTGTTGGTTACCGATGAGGAGGCAGACGGCAAGGAGGGTAGGGTGGGTGTTGTCGCCCACTGGTGGTCCTGCACCAATGGTGCTTTCAACTGTGTAGTTACCGATGGCGATGTGCTGGGGGAAGGGGTGAGGAGGAGGAGGGCAGCATGGGACGTGGGTGATGTGGTCCACTAGTACAGTCATTGGTGGTACTGTAAAATGTATGGTAGGGGAGGGATTGGGGAGGAGGGCAGCAGGAAGGACAATGTGGTGGTGGAAGGAGCGGAGAGGAGGAGGGTGGCAGGGTGGTAGGTGAGGTCATCGATTGATAGCAGGTGGTGCTTTCTCCTCTGTGGCTCTGTCGATTTTGCTGTCTGAATGTGGCAATGTGATGGGGGAGGGAGCAGGAAGGAGGAGGGCAGGAAGGGGTAGATGAGGGAGAAAGAAACCTAGATTTGTGTTTAGGGGTTTTTATTTTGTTTTATATATGGCCCAAAACCGGATGGTTTAATCATTCAGCTCAACCAGACAGTCAGACCAGTTCAATTCGATTCACACTAGTTCAAAGATTGAAGTGGTTTTATCCTTTAAAAAACAAGATATTCATTGATTTTCGATTTAATCTGATTGAATTGTACGGTCCGATTTGATTCCCAAAACAATGGTTTAGACTCGATCAGTGTAAACAACCATGTTGACTAATCTTTGTAGCCAATTGCGTAGCTCCTAAACAACACGATTAGCATACATACACAAGTAAAGTTGTATAAATGGTTATTTCAATCTTTTTTTAGAACATTGAATGGAACAGAGTAGCACTTCCCTATCTGATGGTCTTCTATCTGATTTCGAGCCAACTTAAACTTACATCAAAATGGTTGAAAAAATAGATAAGGAAAAAGAATGAAAGAAACTTAAAACAATGGGATCATTTCAGTAGAACTTCACACTGAGTAAGTTGCCACAAATACATAATTAATAAAAGATTAAAAAAAACAGGACTAAAAAATTTTATTAAATTCATCAAGCATTCTGAATGAATGAAAAATATTAGGAAATCAATAATAAAAAGGTGACAAATCCTAAAGAAAACCTAACATCAACCCATCCCTTCCCAACTATAACAAAGTCCATAACAATTATGGGGAAACGAAAATTAGTAGGGTTTCATGTCTTTTTCATCCGGTGAGAATAGGACCTAAAAAGAAAGACAAATGTCTTAGACAGGTTGATGTTGATTTTATTTTTTTTCTCTGAATATTTGAGATTCTAGTTCAGTAATTCTTTTATGTATGTATTTAGGAAAATTCTATGGTAGTCTTGGGATTATCCCAATGAATTGTGATTACCTATTACTAGTTATAATTGTTTATTTGTAATTATAAATCCCACCCTCCACATGTTTGGATGAATAATCAACATTAAAAGTTTTGGTACCCAACAACTTTTTTGGTACCAATGTAGGTACCATGGGCATATCCATGTATTTATTGTTTGACCTTTATTTTTTTAGTTTAAGTGCATGCCATAATTATTGAGAAATTAGAGGAAATAGTTGAGGAAGTACCAATCAATGAATTTACTAGAAATCTTGGAACCACTATTAGCTATATATTTCTAATTAGTTGTTTGCTCAACTTTTATGATTTCCAAAATAGATTGAATCATCAATTAGGGTTTGCAGATGTTAAAATATAATTTCATGGATCAAATCACCTTTTATTCATGTTTGTTCCTAAATGATATTACTTTAAGTGATTAGAATTAAAGGTAAACTCTTCTTGGTTCTCTACTTTGAGTCTTTAATAGTTTCACAAAAAATGTCTAATATCACCTCATCACCCTTCGTACTCCAACTTATATAACTTTTCCCTCCTTCAATCTTTTTATTACCATATTTAGTCATGTCTAGTTCAGAGAAGAGAAGCATATAATTAAAATAAGCTTATACATGTAATACAATGATCATGTGGAAAAAATAATGGAAACCAACAATAGAAATATCCAAGCACAAGAAAAGGAAGATCAATTAACAAGAGAAATATAGAAGCTACTAAAATCCTAACTCTACATATATTAAAAAACTCAAGAGAAATAGTACCCAACATTCTAGTAGGCCGACCATTTTTGTTAATCAACATTCTAATATGCATTCCCAAAATTAGATAAAAGGAAAATTTTAAGGTAGCCAGACATTCACTAAGGCGTCAATTATGGGAATGCATAGGTACCCAACGTATAGTAGGCTACTTGAACTTTCAGATTTCAGTATCTGGCATGTTCATGGGTGCTCTTCTCGTAGGCTTCGCATTCTACTGGAAGGTAGAAATCAAACAAATATATGAACATTCACCTGCTTAGTTTGTCTCGTGCTTCTGATTTTTCAATTATTTACAATTAAAGCAGGAATCTGACGCCTTAGTGGAGTGGGATCCACTTCTAACTCTCATAGGCAACTTGGTATTCAGTATCAATTTTTTTTATCTCTATGAATGTCTCTGTACAATACATACGAAGACAATCACATACTCTCTTGCTTCGAGCAACTTCTCTTAATTAAGAATCTCCTGTTTTAAAAAAATCAGACTAGGTTTTCACTGGATTTTTCTCAATAGCAGCTGGAACAATTCCATGGCTTGTGATGTCTGAGGTATGAGAAGTCTACTGACATGGTATCATCATATGTTCTACAATAGAACAAAAAATAAAATAAAATCTTGTCTATACCTAACTGATATTAATCGTTGCAGCTATTTCCAATAAGCATCAAGGGATTAGCCGGGAGCATAGTGACTGTATGTGTCCGTACCTGAGGGATGCTGAGTTGCTATTGGATCGAGGTCAGGAGGCTGCTCACTGTAGCGTCGACGAGGAGGGGAGAAGGAGGGTGGGACGGGGGAGGAGGCAGAGGAGGAAGAAGGACAGGGAGGAGGGTGGGGATGGGGAGGAGGGTGGGGATGGGGAGGAGGCAGAGGAGGAGAGGAGGAAGAGCAGGAGGACGTCGGAGAGGGGGAGGGGGAAGAGGAGGAGGAGGAAGAACAAACCCCCAATGATCTATATTGTACTCTAATGCTGTGTTTGGTAAACAGGAATGAAAATACAGGAATGGAATTTAGAATGGAAAGGAATGGAATGAAATAATTTTATTCCATTCCAGTGTTTGGTACGTAATGGAATTGTACAGTGGAATTGACAGATAATTCATTTCCACAGTTTGGCATATAAGAACAAGAATGGAATGGAATACAATATTTGAAAGATTAATAATTACATATTAACAAAAATATCCTATTAATCCGAAAAATAAAATAATTTTTTTCCCATACAAGTAAAATAAAAATGACATTCATTTTTCCTCATGACAAATAAAACAAAAATGACAAATTCATTTTTATTTATGACAAGTAGAATAAAAATGATAAATTCATGTTTACAATTAATAATTAAAACAATAATTCCACAATAAATTCATATTTTCATGATAAAAATGATAAATTCAAATAGAATAAAAATCAATAATTGTCACCAAAATATAATAATTCCACAATAAATTGAAACAACATCAACAATGGGGCCAAAATACAATAACTTTTCAGAAAATAAAAGAAATGACATCAAATGTCACCATTAAACATTACTTTCACCCATTCTTCTTTTTTATCATCAGCAATAGTAAAGAAAACAATTGTTTTATCATCATCTTGAGTAATGTTTCTTATAACTTTGAAACGCTCACTCATAGTAATACCACGAAACTTCTTTATCTCTTCGTTTATCTTCTTCTTTGCTTCAAACAAATCAAAGTCCATACTAATGACTTTACTGAAAATTTCAGTTGATACTTTTATTTGATTTGCAATCATTACTGCTGTATCTGTAATGCCTTGAATAATTGACTCAGAGATCTTTCCTCTCTTTTTTTGGATTTTTCTTAATGCTAGAACACTCTTCAGTAGGAGTAGAAATTTCATTTTCACTTTGCAAGAGCGTTTCATTCACCAATGTTGGGTCTACGCCAGATATCATTCTAAAAATTATTCAGACAGAACTTTGATCTAGAACCCAAATCTGAATTTTATTTTTGTTCTTTCCTTGCTGTTCTATTTATTTCCATATTGATATCCTCCCAAGTTGTATCCTACCCAAGTTGCATTGTGAAGGAGTGATGCTATACTTGTTTTGGATCTAATATATGTGGATGCTGAAGTGTTCATGGTTGATATTCATATTACCTAGCTTTACGCATGTGATTATCTAGATTTAAAATACTGATTTTGGGACTGATAGAATTGATGCTCACCTAAATGTCCTAATGCTCACCTAAAATGTGGCTATAAGTTTGATTCTGGCTACCTATCTACATAATCCTCATCCTAAATGTGGGCTTGGGACCAGCTGTATGAGAGGTAACTCCACACAGATGGAGCTAACATTTGAAGGTTAGCATTTCACAAAATAATGACAGCTTGTAAAATAATTACACAAAGCAGTTTTTCTTAAGTACATTGAACTGAAAAATACCTCTCAAAGAGTAATTAAGATGTGCTATCTGTACAAATTTAAGAAGTACATTGTAGTCCATGGTTGCAAAATGTTGTACAGCTGGTAAATAAAAGTATGGTCTAATTCCATCTAAATGGTCTAAATCCATCTAAATGACATTATCTAGATTTAAAATACTGATTTTGGGACTAATTTGGTTAAGCAGAAGAGGTATGTAACCTTTCTATTTTTCTTTCTTTGTTTCTCCCTCAGTTGAGTACATATTGGTAAGCCTTGCATATCTTAAACGGCTTAGATATGTAGTAATTCCGTTCCCAAAAACCATGCATGTTGGTTTGAAAAGTAAATATATAAACTGGAAACAGAGAAGTAATCCTAAATGGGCACAGGGGGCTTTCATAACTTGCTTTGGAAAGTAACACAGTAGCCAAATAATCTGAAATTGCCAAATTGAGAAAATAAGTCCATGATAGAGTAACACAGTAGCCATTCATAAAAAAGACCAGATAAACAAGAATGAGGTTTTATCCTCCAACTCCCACAATCACCAAACCAAACCATGCATTCACATTATCTCCAGAGAAATCAAAGTACTTCCAATTTTCCCTTGTAACCCACTGAATCATAAAAAACACATAAATAAGCATTGAAAAAAAGAAGAAAAAAAAAAGAGGCATACCGGAGGGACGCGGTGGAGGAGGGAGGGCGTCGGGAGAAGGGCGTCAGAGGAGGAGGGATGGACACAGCGGAAGAGTGAGAGACGCGGCGGAGGAGGGATGGACACAGCGGAAGAGTGACAGACGCGAGGGAGGAGGGAGGCCGTCGGGAGGAGGAGGGTCTGGGGAGAAGGGCCTCGGGCAGAGGAGGGAGGTCGTCTGGAGAGAAGGTTGTCGGGAGGAGGAGGAGGGAGGTCGTCTGGAAGAAAGGCGTCGGAGGAGGAGGGAGGGACGCGGCGGAGGAGGGACAGCGCCGGGAGGATGAGGGTCTGGGGAGAAGGACCTCGGGCGGAGGAGGGAGGTCGTCTGGGGAGAAGGTTGTCGGGAGGAGGAGGGAGGTCGTCTGGGAGAACGACGACGGAGGAGGAGGGAGGGACGCGGCGGAGGAGGGAGGGACGCAGCGGAGGAGGGAGGGAGTCGAGAGTTGGAGGGTCTGGCGCGAAGGGGTCGAGAGGAGGGAGGTCGTCTGTTGGGAGAAGAGTGAAAGGAGTTGACGAGGGCTGGTGTTTTTTTTCTCTGTTTACGAGACGGAATGAGTCGGAATGGAAATCAAATTTCTACGATTTTGAAATGGAATGAAATTTTCAATATCAACGAAAATCTGATTTTTAAGAGAATTTTATTGTAATTTTTTTTTATATTAAATATTAAAATTTTATTCTAATATATATTTTTATTCCATTTCCTTTGATTCCAGTTTTCATTTCAACGTATCAAACATTATGTAGATGACAACTTTGACGTGGGAAGAGTCTCCTATGAGAAGGAAACCCTCTAAATGGACAACCTTGTTAGGAGTCAAGGGATCATGTACATAGATTGAAAATGTGCAGAGCAAATCAATAACAAATTAAAATTCGTAGAAGAGAAAAATAATGTAAGAGAAGTAGAAATGGAGATGAGCATACATACTACAAAAGTACAAAAAGTTTACGTAATTCGATCAAAATCTACATCCACGGTTATAAAAAGAGAAAACTTTCACTATGAATCAAGATAAGTACAAGTAACAAAAATTATTGGAGAAAAAATGATCAAAACCCTCACCCTAAAGAGAACCATTAACACAAAAAAAACTCGCAAAAGTTGGAAAGATCGACTCTCTACTGTGATCCCAACACAATGATATGATTTGATTTGATTTTGATCAAAATCAGAAACTACTTTTAAAAATCACCTGAATTTTGAATTTCAAAATTCAAAATTTAAAATCTCTCTCCCACAATTATTAAAACCCCTTGTCCAAAAAAAATGCAAAAAACCACCCCCTATCGGCCCCTCACGCTTGCAGTTGACGCTGCACCCTCTCCTCCGTTGTGCCCTACTCTCCTATCGTAGTCCTCCTCCCTTGTGTCGCCTCTACCTTCTTGCGCCCTCCCCGACCCGACGCACCCTACTCTCATGCCCTCTCCACCGCCCATGCCCTCTCCTCCACTGCACCCTCCTCTCCCGTCACAGTCCTCCCTTGCATCGCCTCCACCCTTGAAAGACCTTCCTCGATCAGACGCCCCCTAGCCACAACATCCCATCGTGACACTCTGCTCCCTCACGTCGCCTCCATCGCTGGAAGTCCTCTCCGATCCGTACCCGTCACCAGTCCCCCCACATAGTCCCCGACGCCCCCATGCAATCCCCCATCACCTCTCGTAAGTATTGTCCTCTTTCCCTCGCTTGCCGTTAATTGCACAGCCCAATCTCCCCGTCGCACAGCCAATCACATCGCACTATCTCCTTTTTTGTTTTTCCCCCAACCACAGGAAGTGGAAGAGGAGGAATTGATATTCAGTTTTTTTTTTTTTTAGTTTTTTTTTCCTCAACAACCGTGGGAAGTAAAATAGGGTAAGAAAGGAAGATCTAATTTTTTTTATAACAATATACGTCAACAAAAGTGATATTGAAACAGTGAACATCTCAAATATTGAAATGCAAATAAGTAAAAATACTAATACTAAAACAAAAATAAGTAACTATTAAAGTAACATTAAAACTAAAATAGAAAAATAGGAATACTAAAACAAAAATAATGAAATGTGAAATTGAAACTGAAACTTAAAAACTAAAATGTTACGAAATAAAAAAAATCAAATATTGTCATATAAAAAAAGGATATTGAAGTGTAACAAGATATTAATATGATTCAATTAATATAAAAATATATCCATAAATGAAATTAGAGGGAAAATGAAAATTTTTAAAACCACCATTACAACATAGGTAGTTTTACTAATTTAAATTCTAGATTTAATCCTAATCATTGGATGTGCTATTAATGATAGATGATGAAGGACCTTATCTAACAAAAGTAAGGACGGACTTTACATGATAATTTGCTAATATAGTAGAGTTAATATTAGGAAAGATCTATCCTTACTTTTATTGGTAAAGCCCTTCATTTTGTCCATCCATCATTAACACAAATCTAAGATCATAACCATCCACTAAAATTGGAAAAAAAACAGAAACCACAAACCACTTTCAAAAACCATCAAAAAAAATTTATTTTAAAATTCAAAATCTCACACACCCTCATTATTAAAACCTCTCCACTACTCTTCCCTCGTCCCATCCCCACCACTGTAGTAGCTGCTGCTTAGCAACCCCCTTCCCCTCCCCTCCCGTCGCTCATTGTCGCTGCCATCCTACACTCCCTCCCTTGGATGTGAGCCTATCTTCATCCCCTTCCATCGGTCCCCAATGCACATCCTCTAGCTCTTTGCCGCCCTGTCGCCCACTCTTGCCTCCCAATGATCTCCCTTCCATGCCTGTCACCCAGACACACATGGACATACCCACCAAAACCCTCGACGCTGCCCTCCACGTCTGATGCTCTCCTTCCCCTGCCCTTGACACCCTCCCCTCTCACTGACCTCTCCCTTATCACCTCCCCCACCCCGACATGACGCCCTTGTTGCAGTGGACCTTGTTGGAGGAGTCCTGCAAACAAGACTTCTTCATTCTGATGGCTGTCTTGAGATCTACTAGGGAGGAGGACGAGGAGTAGGGGGCAGCGGTGGAGGATGGTTGCTAGCCCTGGAGATCCATGGAGGACAAGGATCTATAGCAAATCTGGGGCTATAAGGATTCCTAGAGGGAATCCAGCATAGATCTAAAGAGAAAAGGTAGGAGAGGGGAGATGTAAGGAAGGTGGAGGAGGGTGGTGGTACTGATTTCCCAAACTCATGTTTTGAGTTGTTCATTTGTTTTAAGGTTATTAGTTTAGGAGTGTTACATCTCTTTTTGAATTGCTCTTTAATGGGATAATGGCATATAGTGCAAAAAACCTCAAAGGAAGATACTGTCTGTAACCATGCTGGCGACAACCTCAGACTTGGCGTGAAAGGCCAAATACACGAGGATCGGTAAAGTCACGGCAAAATAATAAAAAGCAAATGATAAAAATGCAGAAGTCGCCACCTAGTCTATTTAAAATGGGAGACGAGGAAAATCATTTTAAAACATTAAAATCATGCAATAAAACCAATGGAAAAGGTCAATCATGAACCAGAAAATTGGGCAAGGATCCCTATTACGCATGAGGAAGGTATTAGACACCCTCGTGAGCCCGAAAAATCGGTCATTCATGGGTTTCTCATTTGCTTGTATGGAATGTCGGCTTTTCAACCTTTTCTGTACGCCCGAGGGCGATATGCAATGCAATGCTATATATGAGTGGTGCCCTATGCTAAACATGAGTGCATGGGTTGTAAGGTGTGTCCTAATGCTCATAAAGGTCACCCGTGCGGTGGGTCAAGCACCGGTGCAAGGATGTTGCACAGATATGATCAAAGATCTAAAAATACCGAATGACTTTCATCCTTGCTTTACTATATGCAAAATATGAGCTATCATGCATAAAAATGATTGAAAACAGAATGGAGTCATCATGATATGCCTAGGAAGACATCCAGAGAAAACCAAAGGCAAATCCAAACAGGAAACATGCTAAATGCCATGCCAAAAGCTACTGCGTGCGACAGAACACAGGCAGGTGCGCTTATGTGGTGCGCCACCTATGTGCTCTACAGAGGCCAGGAAAGTGTGCCAGAGAAAATCATGGATCCGACAGTAAACTAGAATGCCATGCAATATAAAAATCTTGTAAACTTGTAGACTCATCAGAAAAAAAAAAAGCAACATGAGTATCTATCGAAATCTAAGCGTGAAAACATAATATGGGTCTTGTGCTCAAGGACTGTATGCCTCACACAAGACCACACCATCCTTATGCTAAGTAAAAACAACAAGATCCAGCCATGCTATCCAGATCTGGATCATGGACTGTTGCATGAGAACCTCCCAAACAGGAGTTCATGGGGCAATCAGTTCACTAGATTTCAGCAACAGGCTGAACATGCGAGATGCAAAAAGTCTTAAAAACAGTGCTATCCAAGACTGAGATCATGCATGCAAAGTCACGACATATCAGAGAATATACATCATAAAAATCAAAGGCAAAAACATCCGAAAAAGCATGCAGATCATGATGTAAAGATGATAATTTGCTCTCTAACCAGACTGGTGCATCAGGAGGGTGCGCCAGAATGGTGCTCTGGTGAGGTGCGCCACCCTGGTGCGCCACATTGGTGCTCCAGTGTGGTGCACTCCAGAAAATCTGAATCAGACAGCAGCCTAATTTCAGATTCTGGTCCAGCTACTAGAGATGAAATGTGATTAATCCTAACCAGATTAATTATTTAAATGGTAGAGAACCGAACCATGATAAAAAAAACAAACATAAAAGTCTTTTTATCATTTCTTAATCATGGAAGTTCATGGGTTAATGGGCTGAAGCTACTACTTAGTAGGCTCTAAAAAGTATGCAACAAATTAACGAACCTAATAATCATGTAAAGATGATAAATATGTAAAGAGTATATTTGCAGTTCATTTCACAGCAAGCATTTGCATGAATCAAGATTCAGTATGTAAAAACAGAGATTACATGATGCAGAATTTAACATGGCACAGAAGCATTGTGGATATACATGTAGGAGCAATCATCTTATAATAAAAACAACACGAAAATAGATTATTAACAGACCATATGTTCAGTACATTGCATGCTTTATACAGTGTAATACCTAGAGCTTAAAATAAAGGATAAGTAAAAAGAGGAGCAAGGATCTTACCTTGCCCAAGATGTTTCTTCCTT
>JAMKQA010248827.1:0-14782 GCA_024699735.1 Posidonia australis | reverse complement strand
AGGCCTTCTCGCTTTTCTTTTTTTACTTTTTGTTCTTTTACATTGGAATAAGGCACGCTAGAAGCTTATATATGTTTTGTTTTCGTCATATATTCCTGAGATTTCCGTGATGATTTTGCTTATTCTTTTTGTAAGATGATCTCCATATTAATATATACTCTCGTTTGCAAGCATGCTTACTTTTCTTCTTGCAAAAATATCTGCACCATATTTGCTATCTTTCTCTTGCTGTTTCTTTACACATGAATCCATGCCAAGCTTCTAAATGTTAAAATCATGCAGTAGAGATAACTTGTTTGTGTTTTGGTAGGATTTGCCCATATCATGTTCTTTTCCATGGCACTTTGCATGTTTTCATACATGAACCCATCAACTCATTTTAGTTTTAATTACATGATTAATAAGATGGCTTTCAAACATGTACATCCCATCATGCTTTCAGCTTTTAACAATGGCATAAATCAATCTAAATTAGCATGAATCACCCATCTCTTTTCTGGGATAGATTCTGGATCAGATTGCAGTCTGATCCAGACTCTCTAGGGCGCACCACTCAGGTGCACCAAACCAGAGCACCACTGTAGTGCACCAAGTAGGTGCACCAGACTGGTCGGAGAGCAAAACACTCACATTAGCATCTTTGTTTGCATGGCTTTATGAAGGACTTCGAGCTTGATTCTTTTATTGTTGGTTATTTGATGTTCCAAGATTTCACATGCGTGTTTTCAGTTTTAAACCAGATCGTTTTCCAATTGTTTTCTCTCCTTGGATATTCAGTCCTTGGTAAGAACTTGGTAGGCTGGTTGCACTTTACTCCTACGTGGAGAGCCTTGTGCATCAGCCCATGATCCAGTAGCATGGTTGAATCATGCATCCCTCATTAAGCACAAAATAGGTGGGACCTTGTGTGAGGGTACCAGCCCTTGAGCGTCGGGTCCACAAATCATTGCATTTACATTTTTTTTTTGAAGTTTTACAGAAGGATTTCACACTGCATACTTTTCCAGAATGCATTCTCTGGTGTTTTGGCTTTGCATAGTTTTCTGTTTTCCCTCAGGACATTTTCCTGGCCCACCTAGGCGCACATAGCTGGCGCACCAGACTGGAGCACCAGTCTGGCGCACCAAACAGGCACATTGGCCTATTTTCAGTAGCACACAGCAGGTTTTTATATGTTTTTGGCATGCTTTCTCGACTTGATTCACTTCTGAGTTTTCGTTGGCTTTCTTCCTTGATGTACTCGGAAGGCACAACTATGTTTTCAACTATTTCCATGCATTTTAGATTGCAATAGGCATATAGCAAAGCAAGGATGATAAATCGCTCAAGATATTAGGTCTTTGATCTTATTGTGCAATATTCTTGCATCTACACTTGACCCGGCATGAGAGCGATATTTCTGAGCATTAGGAAACACCCTTACACATCATGCACCTATGTTTTAGACACCACACACTCATTAGCATGGCATGGCATATCGCCCTTGGGCGTATAGCAAAGGCTCAAAAGCCGGCATTTCATAAGCAATAGAGAAACCAATAGAAGATCGATTTATCGAGCGATATTTCTGGTTTACGAAGACCTTTTCCCTTGTTTTTGCATGATTTTCATGTTTTATATGGCTTTCCTCGTCTTCCATTTGAATAGACTAGGTGGTGACTCCTACATTTGTGTATAATTTATTTCTACCGTGACTTTACCGACTTTGGCATATATATATTATTTTTTCCATTCTTGCCGGCAAGGTTACAGTAGCAGTCCACTTTGATTGACTATGCTCAAAGGACAGTTTATTTTGGGTCTCCTGATGATGGGACTTTCTTTGTGCAAGGTGGGTGTGAAGGTCAACCTAGGCTTGCCATTTCAGCTATGAAGGCTTATAAGTCTTTGGTCAGGGGTTGCATGGGTTATCTAGTTAATATAGTTGCCTCCTCTTCTCCTGAGTTGGGTGTTCACAACATCTCTGTGGTGTCTGAATATCCCAACGTTTTCCCTGACGATTTGCTTAGTATGCCACCTCACAGGGAAGTAGAGTTCTCGATCGATCTGATTCCCAATTTTGGTGCTGTGTCGAAGCCTCCATATCACATGGCACTAGTGGAGTTACGAGAGCTCAAGACTCAGTTGCAAGAGTTGCTGCACAAGGGGTTTGTGAGGCAAAGTGTGTCTCCGTGGGAAGCACCTATCTTGTTCGTTCGTAAGACGGATGGTTCACTCTGGCTGTGTATAGACTATCAGATGCTGAACCAGATCACAGTGAAGAACAAAAGTATCCCTTAGCTCGCATTGATGACGTGTTCAACTAGTTGCAGTCTACGTCCGTATTCTCGAATATTGATCTAAGGTCAGGGTGTGACTAGTTGAGGATACAAGACTCAGACATCTAGAAGATTGCTTTCCGAATGCGATATGTGCATTGGGAGTTCACGGTCATGCCCTTCAACTTGACCAATGCACCAGCTACGTTTATGGATATGATGAACAGTATTTTCAGCCCTTTTTTGGACCAATTCGTTATGTGTTTTGTTGATTAAGTGTTGGTCTACTCTCCTGATATGGAGACTCATGCCTTGCACCCAAGGGTAGTTTTGGATACTTTGAGGCGTCATCAACTGTTTGCCAAATTCTCCAAGTGTGAGTTCTGGCTAAGTGAAGTTATGTTCCTTGGCCATTTGATTTCTAGAGAAGGCATCAGAGTGGATCTGGCCAAGGTTGAGGCAATGAGCAGTTGGGAGCGACCTAGGACTGTGATGGAGATCAGGAGTTTCTTGGGTTTGGTAGTGTGACCATGCCGGTGGAACCCTACATGGCTCTCCTTACTAGTGCATGGAAGCACACGAGGAGTCCCGATACGGTCGCGACGAAAATGGTGAATCTGGAGAAGATGATTAGACTCGAGAAGATAAGAAAGGATAAAGTAAGGAGTCACCACCTAGTCTTTTAATGGAAAGACAAGGAAAACCAAACACAAAAGAAAACCAAGAAGAAAACAAGATGAAGAAAATATGCATGCTCCGTGCCTAATGGATGTAATGCACAAATCAATGTGGGCCAGAGAAAGGGTAAGGATTCTTGTTACACATGGGGAAGGGGTTAGGCACCCCCATGCGTCCGAGGAACTCGGTCTTTCTAGGTTTCCTACTAGCTAAATTGTCTATTGGGTGTGTACTTGCCTACTCTGAATGCATATGCTAAAGATGATTGAAAAACATGCCAAATCAAAGAGAAGAAATGAATAAAAGGGAAAAACTTAATCCAGGGGACAAATGTAGGCCTTGAGAATGCCGCTTTACTGTACACTCGTGGGCGATGAGGAAAATCGAGAAACTCTCAGAAAGCATCACGTAAATTAGTGGAAATTTAAAGAAATCCGAGAAAATCAAATTGGGGAAAAATAATCTTCATTCGAGACAATGTCGGCATTGGTAAGCATGTTAATGTACGCCAAGCTCAAAGATCCGACAAAATCAATTCAAAGATCGCGAAAGTTGAAAGAAATCTGAGAAACGATGAGTAAACCAAGCTTGAAATGAGCTTGAAATGCATGCACAATGTAAGGAAGAAAGCATAAGAAAATAAGTATGAAAAAGTGCAACAAAATGTGTAAAATGTAAATGTGAGTGTAAAAATGAAAATTCTGGGGCTTTTGTGCAAAAAACCCAAATTCTGAATGAAAACAGAAATTCTGAAGCTAAATCATCAAAAAAAATAGGAAAGCACATTTCATGTAATTTTGAAAAAATCTAGGGTCAAATGTGTAAATATGTGCATTTTTTGTCAAATTAAAGATTCCTAGGGGTCAAAATACATTTTTGCCATTAAAACATGTATTTAATGCAATTCTGTGAAAATTCAAGGTAAAATATGCAAGAAAATGAGTCCATGATTGAAAATAGAAAGTTCTAGGGACAATCCAATAATTTTAGCCTAGAAAACATGCATGTAGTGTGAAATTAGTAAAGTTTAAGGGCTAAAATGCAATTTAAGTCTCGTTTGATTAAATGTTTAAATTTCCTCGGTATAACTTGCAATTTTGATAGAGAAATATGCTTTCAAGGTTATTTCAATGAAGCTTAGGGGTTTAATTGCAATTTAACCAGAGAAATATGCATTCAGAATTATTTTAATGAAGCTTAGGGGTTTCAATGCAATTTCTAAGCATATTTCAGTGAATGTTTGAATATCTAGGGTTTAATCTGCAATTTTAATAGAGAAATATGCATTTAGAATTAATTTCATGAACATAAGTTTTTAAATGCAAAAAATGTTGGACGTTAATGCTTGAAAAGAAATTCTAGGGGTTTTTGTCTATCTTTTAAGCCTGGAAAACATTATTAAGAAAGCTCAGGGGGCACATTGCAATATTTAAAAATCAAACTTTATTCAAACGATTTAAAAAAAAGTGCAGGGACCTAATAGTAATGAAAAGGGCCTATTTGTAAGAGAATGAGGATCTAAATATAACAAAACAAAAGTTTCAGAAATTTAATCAAAGAAAACTTATTTTATATTATTTAAAAGGAAGACGAATCGATGGCTGTCGGCAACGGAACTCCGCTGTCAACGACCGTTGGGGATGCTTCGGAGGAGCATCCCAAAGCTTGATCGGAGATCAGGAGAACCCATGAGCAAGAGCCAAAGAGGAGGAGAGGATTTGGTGGTCTGGATCTAGGATTCAACGGCTGAAGTGGGCTATCCATCGCCCTCAACATCAGGGCACTCCAGTGACGGTGCCAGAAAATAAGGAGGCTGCTGGAGGGTTGTAGCACGTCGCTCAGGGATCGAAGAGGCTTGGCAGTGTGGTGAGGATCATTTCCATTCCATTAGGGACCAAAATGGAGGAAGATCGAGAGATGTTGGGTTCCGTCTGCCGTCGCCATCATCTTCTCCGATGAGCTTAGTTGCGGGAGTGACCCTAGGCTCGTGGCTTGGCTCTAAAGGCTCCAGAGCGCTAGGGGTGTGTCGTGGAATGTTCATAGATGCTTGGAGAGGCACAGCATTGCAAGAGGTGCACGTCCCTTTATAGTTTACAGTCTTCTTCCCCAATGATGGGGAGACGTCGTGATTCCGTAGAGCTTCTATTGGAGGCTTCCGTAGCGACTGGAATGGGGTTTTGATGGGTGGAGAAGCAAGAGGGTGGTCTGGGAAGGACGATCCAAGGCTCTAGGGGCCGAATCAACCAGTGGATTCGCACCCCCACCTAGGCCACCAGAAAATTGCTCTAGCGAGGCCTAAAACCTTGATTCAGACCAAAGGAGACCTCTTGCTCTGCTGGAATCGGTCAAGGGAGACAGAGGAAGACCTAGGAGAGCATTTTTAACATGAATTGAAGTTAGTGGAAGGCATACCTAGACTAGCAGAGAAGTTGACAATAGGAGGCCACTGGAGCTTGTCGAAGATGATTGAAAACTTTGAATTCTCTCCTCCACGAGCTTCCTCCTTGCTCCAAGATCACTCTGGTAGCTCTGGTTGGGAGAAAAAGCTTTGGGAAGCTCTTCTCTCAATTTTCCAAAAGTCCCCTTTTCACTTGCAAATGGGGCTATTTATAGGCTTTCGAATGGCTTGGTTGGTTGTTATGGTTACAGTGGAAGGTGGTTAAGAAGAGGTGAGAAGTGATTATGGTGGTTGGAGTGAAGTGGGAAATGGTTAAGGTGGTTAAGAAGAGGTGGGAAGTGGTTAAGGTGGTTAGAGTGAAGTGGGAAGTGGTTAAGGTGGTTGGTGTGAAGTGGGAAGTAGTTAAGTTTGTTGGAGTGAAGTGGGAAGTAGTTAAGTTTGTTGAAGTTTGACTTATGGCTTAGGGTTTGACTTTTGGTTTAGGGTATGACTTATTGTTTGACCTAGATTTAGGATTTGGATTAGGGTTTTGAATTTAATTTAGGTTTTAACCTAGGTTTTAATGTTTGGATTAGGGTTTAACCTAGGTTTAGGGCTTATTTAGGGTTTTATGGTTTTGTTTAGTTTTTTAAGGTTTTTTCAATGATTTTATGGTTTGGTTTTGTATTTTAGGTTTTTTTTAGGGTTTTATGATTTTTTTTTGCATTTTAGGTTTTTCTAAGGTTTTATGATTTGGTTTTGTATTTTAGGGTTTACCTAGTATTTTTAGGGTTTTCCTAGGGTTTTTTGGTTTTTCCTAGGGTTTTTTAGGGTTTTTAGGGTTTTGTTTGGTTTTTTAGAGTTTTACATGGTTTTTCAGAGTTTTATTTGGTTTATTTTAGAATCCTGTTTGGGTTTGGTCCATTTGCAAGCATATTGGGGTGTCTTCTGATGCCCATCCAAGAGCGAGGTCGGAGGACTAATGGAAAAGAGACCGATGCTCATGGCTGACAGAGTCACCCCACCCCTTCTTTCTTGGAGGGGTGATCCGGAGTAGGAGATCATCGCTCAGAATTAACAAAGGTGCCCTGTTCGATGCTACAAGAAAGTGTTAATCAATGGCAACCAGCTATCAGTCGGTGAATGCACCAGAAGTCCTGTCCTGTTTCCCTGAACGCTGCAGTCAAAGCGAACATTAAAGAAACCAATACAAATGACAAATGCTGACAAGTTGATGACCAATAAGCTCCTAAAAGACATGACTGGTTATCACACATGTCGAGAAAAGGACCGGACAAGACTAACAGTGCTTGCTAACCGAGAAGTGATTGGTCACGAAGGTCATTCTGGTAGTTCAGGCTACCAGCCCAAAAGGTGGGAAGGAACAAGGACAATGGAAAATCCATCGGGCATCACAAGGATTGACCAGGTAGTTTGGGATACCAACCCAAAAGAAGGAGGAATACAATTTGCTTTGATTCTATCCATTAGGAATGGAACTCGAAACAAAAAGGGGGCCATCGAGGTTCGTCCGGACAGATCGAACCGTGAAAGGGAACATCTAGACTCCGGGCGGTAGTCTACACAAACGAGATGGAAAATGGACGCCTCAAATCCGTCCATCAAGACTGAAATCAAAGGCGAGGGAGGTGGCATCAAGATTCGTCTTGACGGATCGAACCGCGGGTGGGACCATCTAGACTCCGAGCGGTAGTCTAAACAAATAAGATGGAAAAGGGAGGCCATGAATCCATCCATCAGGATCAGAAGTCAAAGGCAAGGGAGGCAGCACCGAGATTCGTCCTGACGGATCGAACCACAGATGGGACCATCCAGACTCCAAGCGGTAGTCTAGAAAAATGAGATGGAAAATGGAGGCCCTGAATTTGTCCATCAGGATCGAATTCAAAGGCTAGGGAGGTGGCACTGAGATTCGTCCTGACGGATCGAACCACGGATGGGACCATCTAGACTCTAGGCGGTAGTCTAGACAAATGAGATGGAAAAGGGAGGCCTTGAATCTGTCCATCAGGATTGGAATTCAAAGGCGAGGGAGGTGGCACCGAGATTCGTCCTAACAGATCGAACTATGAATGGAACCATCTAGACACCGGGTTGTAGTCTAGACAAACGAGATTGAAAATGGAGGCCATGAATACATCCATCAGGAACGAAATTCAAAGGCGAGGGAGGTGGCACCGAGATTCGTCCTGATGGATCGAACCACAGATGGAACCATCTAGAGTCAGGGCAGTAGTCTAGAAAAATGAGATATAAAATGGAGCCCTTGAATCCGTCCATCAGGATAGGAATTCAAAGGCGAAGGAGGTGGCATCGAGATTCATCCTAACGGACCGAACCATGGATGGGACCATCTAGACTCCAGACGGTAGTCTAGACAAATAAGACGGAAAAGGGACGCCTTGAATCTGTCCATCAGGATCGGAATTCAAAGGCGAGGGAGGTGGCACCGAGATTCGTCCTAATGGATTGAACCACGGATGGGACCATCTAGACTCTAGGCGGTAGTCTAGACAAACGAGATGGAAAATGGAGGCCTTGAATCTGTCCATCAATATCGGAATTCAAAGGCGAGGGAGGTGGCACTGAGATTCGTCTTGACGGATCAAACCACGGATGGGACCATCTAGACTCCGGGCGGTAGTCTAGAAAAATGAGATGGAAAAAAGGAGGCCTTGAATCCGTCTATCAGGATCAGAATTCAAAGGCAAGGGAGGTGTGTGACCATGCTGGTGGTACCCTTGCGCGACTCTCCTACTACCGAGTGCGTGAAAGCACACGAGGAGACCCGATATGGTCACGGCGAAGATGGTGAATCCGGAGGTAGAGAATAGACCTAGAAACACCAAGGGAAGATAAAAGGGATAAGGAAAGGAGTCGCCACCTAGTCTTTTAATGGAAAGACGAGGAAAACCAAAAAAGCACAAGAAAATCTAGAAGCAAATAAGATGCAGAATGTAAGCGTGTGCTCTATGCCTAATGCACAATGCATAAATTATTGCGGGCCAGAGAAAGGGTAAAGATTCTTGTTACGCATGGGGAAGGGGTTAGGCACACCCATGCGCCCGAGAAAACTCGGTCTTTCTAGCTTTCCTACTATCAATGGTCTATGGATGTATGCTTGCTTATTCAATATGCTGATGCTAATGATGACTGAAACATGCCAAATCAAAGAGAAAAGTGAAATAAAGGGAAAAAGTTAATCTGAGGGTCAAATGTAGGCATTGAGCATGCCGCTTTACTGTATGCCCTTGGGCGATGAGGAAACTCGTGAAAATCGAGAAATTCTTGAATAACGTCTCGCAAATCAGTGGAAATTTGAATAAATCCGAGAAAATCGAAAAAAAGGAAAATAACCCTCATTCCGGGATAATGTCGGCTTTGTGAAGCCTTTTACTGTATGCCCTCGGGGGATGGAAAGCCAAAATAAATCTAAAGGTGAAATCCGGGAAGAAGCAAGAAAACCAAGCTAGAAACAAGCTAGGAATGCATGCGCAAAAGCAAGAAAACTTGTGCAGAAAGATGTGACAAAATGCGCAAAATGCAAGTGTGAGTGCAAATATGATAATTCCAGGGTTTTTGTGCAAAAAGCCCAAATTTTGATTAAAACTGAAATTCCGAAGCCCAAATCATCAAAAATACATAGGAAAAAACATTCTATGCAATTATGAAGAAATCTAGGGTCAAATGTGCAAACATGTGCAATCCTAGTCAAAATGAAGTTTCTTAGGGGTCAAAATGCAATTTTACCACTACAACATGCATTTAAAACAATTCAGTGGAAATTCAGTGTAAAAATACAAGAAAAATGATTCAGAAAAGTTCCAAGAAGTTTTAGGGGCAAAATAGTCAATTTACCCCAGAAAACTGGCAATTAAAGTAAAATAAGTGAAGTACAAGGGCTAAACTGCAAATTACCCAGCAGATTAAAGCATCCAAAGGAATTTCAGTAAAGTCTGAGGGTTAAAAAGCAATTTACCCTGAGAAAACATGCTTCAAAAAGGTTTTCAAAAACTTATAGGGCTGAAGTGCAATTTAACCAGCAAAAATAACATCCTAGATGATTTTAGAAGAATGTAGGGGCTTAAATGCAAATTAACCAGAAAAATGAACTTTCAGAAGCATTCCAAGAAAGCTCAGGGTCTCTTATGCAAAATTCCTGAATAAAATGCATTAAAAGAAAACTAAAGGGCTTTTGCTAAAGTTTAATGCCTAGAAAACATTATTTTAAATGTTGAGGGGGAAGAAATATATTCAGTTAAAACTTTATTCGAATGATTTTAGAAAAATGAGAGGAGGACCTATTTGTAATAAAAGGACCTATGTGTAATACAAAAAGGACTTAAATGCATGGAAAAGAAAGTTCCAAAATTTCAATCAAAATAAAATGTTTTAATTGTTTTCAAAGAAGAAAAGAAACGACGATCGCCGGCGACAGAATTTCGCCACCGACGACCGCCGGGGGGAGGCTACTGGAGGTGCCGAAGATCCAACGGATTGGATCGAGAATCCTATGGCGGGAGTGGATCTCCCACCTACCTCGCCGTCGAGGTGCTCCGGCGACGGCGTCGGGGAAGAAAGAGAGCTTTAGAGGCTGCGGTGCAGCGATCAAAGGATCTAGGAGGCTCGGAGGGGCGTTGAGGAGCATCTCCTCTCTTCTAGGGGTTCAAATGGTGGACGATGATGAAAAGGGGGCTCCGACTGCCGTCAAAGTCCTCTTCTCCGACGAACAAGGTTGCGGGCATGTTCCTGAGGTCATGACTCTACTCCGGAGGCTTCGGTGTACTTAGGGGGCGCCGTGGAAGCTTTTTGGAGGCTCAAAGCGGCACGAAGGGGCTGGAGGAGCGTGCTCCTTCTCTGGCTTCGATCATCTTCTTTGGCGACGGCGTCTTGCGTGACTCCGGAGAGGTTCTGGTGGAGGCTTCGGGAGGCATCGGAGCAGCACGCAGAGGAGCGAAGAGGCAATAGGGATGTTCGAGGAGAAAGGATCGACGCTCCGAGGCCAAGGTCGTGCCCTAGACCAGCCCCCCCCCAACTAGGCCACCATTGGAACGAACCGTGGATGGGAAAATTTCAAATGTAAAAGAACACCAGGATCCGTCCCATTGGAATGAACCGTGGATGGAAAAATCTCAAATGTAAAAGGAACACCAGGATCCGTCCCATCAGAATGAACCGTGGATTGGAAAATCTCAAATGTAAAAGGAACATCGGGATCCGTCCCATTAGAACGTACCGTGGATAGGAAAATCTCAAATGTAAAAGGAATACCAGGATCCGTCCCATTGTAATGAACCATGGATAGGAAAATCTCAAATGTAAACGGAACACCAGGATCTATCCAATGGAACGAACCGTGGATAGGAAAATATCAAATGTAAAGGAACACTAGGATCCGTCCCATTGGAACGAACCATGGATGGGAAAATCTCAATTGTAAAGGAACACCAGGATCCGTCCCATTGGAACGAACCGTGGATAGGAAAATCTCAAAATAAAGGAATACCAGGATCCGTCCCATTGGAACGAACCGTGGATAGGAAAATCTCAAATGTAAAAGGAACACATCTTTTTCTGGCATAGAAGCTATGAAGACTTCATTCGTCCAAATTGGGGCAATAAAATGAGATACTCGGCTATTATTTGGGTGGTCCCCAGTGCCAAGCCGACAGGCAAAAGAAAGTAGAGTCTAGCACTGGTCATGCACATGTTGTCAAGGTGGCGATTTCCATTCCACATCAACCATGATCAATCAATCAAACTAGCTAGAAATGTTATCATCTCTGGCTCTCTTGGAGCCTGAGGTTTTAGCAAAGAGCATACGACTCAAGGCGGCGCTGCAGATTGGCTAGGTCTCTTCGACTTCGGCTTCATAATTTGTTGTGCAACTCTTCCCCTCTACGACTGCAAGATCTATTGATCGCATAGAGCCACTGAGCAGGCGAGATAGCTCCTTAGTCACAGTGTAGGAGCTCCGGGGGTATTCTTTGAATCGTGCTGGCATTCGCCCTTGAACGAAAGAATCTTGCTGGTAATCAAACTGCCGCATCACACGGATTGGGTGATATTCCACTCCACCAGTCAATCACGGCAAACAATAAGCTGCATGTCTGCTACATTGAAGAAACCATCAAATTCATGAGAAGCCGAGGAAATAATGCGCTAGATGATTTTTGTTCTGTCAAGCTTTCTAAATGCTCGTATTCCTTCTGAACGGAGGTGAGCGTGTGTGCATGGCTGCTTTGACTGTAGGATTCGAAGGCTGATCGTTGCGGGCGTAAGACTTCTACACCCAGATGTGAAGCCATCCATACCTGTACGAAAGCTCCACAGGCATAAAAATGCTGACAGCGCCGCAGTGATCGATGTAGCACCCGATAAGTTTCTGCCATGATGACGGAAGCCAGATCTATCTGTCGGGTGGCAACTGCTAAATCAATCTCAGCGACTTCAATACCCACAACCATCTGACCATGGCTGAAGATCAGCTCTCCCAGGAAGTAGACAACAATGCCCTTTAGCCATAGATCATCTCCTAGGGAGCTACGCATTCTGGCCACTTCGTCAAAGTAAGCTAGTTTCAGCATGGGAGAGAGTCTGTCTTAACAAATGAGTTGACGACCACATTCACCAGTTGATAGGCCAGTTAGCTCGCACAAGACTGAGGAATACCCGTCACGCTGCATGAACACAGTGGGTCCCAGGAACGTCTGTAGGTAGCAAATTCTGTGGACCTCCTTCAGGGTTGGGGTCAATTCGATCCTCCCAAAGTGGAATATGTGATGATCCGACTTCCATAATCTGGCAGCTGCACACTGGAAATAACGAGAAACCTCCACCTTTGCGATATCTAGAAGCTTTGTAGAGATTCCCAAATCCGCAGCCTATCACGATCACTTTCAATCAACTACTTGATCCATGCTTGGAGAACATCTGAGCACTGTGTGGGCACAACCCATCTGTAAGGCACCACAACTTTCTTGGCTTGAGACTCCTCAAAAAGGGCGAAAAACGATCTCCTGTCGGACGTGTTCAAAACATTAATCTTTAGAAACAGATTTCCACTTTGCCTCATTCAACAACACTAAGCAGAACCAAAGCAGACAGATAAAAGCTGAAATGGTATTGAAAGAATTGGAGAAATTGGCCCAAAACAGAACACTGTAGCTAACCGAACAGGGAGTTGCTGAACAAACT
Organism: Posidonia australis; assembly: GCA_024699735.1. NCBI lineage: Eukaryota > Viridiplantae > Streptophyta > Magnoliopsida > Alismatales > Posidoniaceae > Posidonia > Posidonia australis. Next base: position 2,251 of record JAMKQA010248827.1, on the reverse strand, counting down.
TAATCTTGTGCACAGTCTTGAGGGAAGGTCCTGGTTACCCAACTGGTTTTAACCAAGTACCCGAGTAATGAGATATGACCAGTAAATCTGGGGAATTGGAACTATTGGATGACTGTGCCTCTCGACCGACCACTAGGGATCTTCGACCTGTAGAGTAGCTGACATGCCCCTGGTCGAGTGTTGGCTCAAAGCGTCTAACCATAGGATAGCTGACATGCCCTTGGTGGACATGGATGACTCTTAACCAATTAGAGTAGCTTAAATGCCCCTGGTCAAGTACTTGCTCAATGTGTCTAACTATAGGGTAGCTGACATGCCCCTGGTTTGACATAAATGGCCCAAAACCAATGAGAGCAGCTTACATGCCCCTAGTATAGGCGATGTCCTCTTGATTCTCTTGAATTGAAAGTCGCTGTCACATTCAATACAAGAGAGCCAAGTAACACTCTACGACGTTTATTAGGATGATGTTTACAAGAAGAAATGTATGCATGCTAAATGATTTGTTGGATCTTATTGGTGCCCTCAGCATTGGGATGCCTATTGTCAAGTACGAAGGAATGGCAACTCCATACCTCATGAGACTCTATCCAAGCCCCTAGTTGTTGGGTGGCTCTTTGGAAATGGGTCACTGTGTTTTGGGCTCCATTCGAAACCCCATTGGACCATACCCTTGCTTTTTTATTTTACTTATTCTTTATTCCTTCTCCCTCGTAGGCGTGTGGGTTCACCCTATCCCTGGCATGGAGGTAATAGGTACATGCTCTATAATGGGGAGCTGCTGCTTGTTTAAAGGGTTGGCTAGGCCCTTTTGGAACACGTCTCCCAAGTACTCACTCCGACTCCTCTCCAAGATAAACTAGAGGGACAGAGCTACCCACCATGCCTCTCTCTTTAGGGCAGACTTCTATCTGTGACTTCTGACTTCTTATTCTTTTAAGCCCTTTCACAGATATATATATATATATATATATATATATATATATTTTCATTTCTCACGCGTTCATTCTCACCACTAACATTTTATCTCCCTCTAGGAGGTGTAGGGTCCCTGAGGAGCTTGGATACTTTGCCCAATTCACAATGAAAGGTGGCTCCCTCACTCTCTAGGTTCCTAGATAGTATCTACTTGAGGAGGTGCTACACATTCCCAACATTGGCTAGCTTATTCCGCCTATCATCATCGGGCTAAGATCCATGCTTGTGTTGATGCAAGCAAACTACGCCCTTAATATGCATATACTGTATGAGAATTAATGTGTGTTGTGATGTAGAGCTACATGAATGTAGGAAGAGCATGAATGCATGCATGGAGGAAAATGTTGGTGTCGTAGAGTGAGGACACGCTATTTATGATCACTAATAGTACTTTTTCAGGTAGCATGAATTAATTGGCTCTGACTGTTCCATGCAATCCAAGTCCTCAAGGATAACAGCTCGTAATGGTGTTTCAAAATGGTCACTGTATCTGTAGTTTTCTTGTATGCACCCTTGATGATTCCTGGCTTTGATATTTTTGAGCTTGTGTCTGATTGTTCTACCTATAATGAACAAAAGCTCTTACTATCATGCTGTCTCTGTATAGCATGTGCAATAGGTGGGTAGCAGTCCTTTGTCTGACTGATGTGAGTGCTGCTGCCCCGAGTTCCTTCCTGAGCCTAGCTCAGGATCTTTTCTTTTTTTTGGACCCCACTGCTCAAGTGGGGCTAGGTCTTATAGTACCACCTAGACCCGCCTCCCGGCTGATTGGAGATAAATTCCTCTGGTCTAGCGCTCAAAGACTTGTTCTCTTTAAGGGTCAGGATTGCAGACTGACCCTGTGCAACTGCATGTTCCTCTGTGTCCTTGATCATTACCACCATCCCTTACTTGCGCCTCAGTTCATCCTGCGCATCTTCGACCAGTACAGATAACTACTCCTGAAATAAGACCTCCAAGTCACTGAGCATGTTATCCACCAGAGCTACTGTAATGAATGTGTCTTCCATCATATTTGTATTTGCTTTGATATACATTTGTAACTTGATGTACACAAGGGCAAGGGTGGTATTTGGGTCATGGATATAAATACACATGGCCACCCTTTTCTAGGGCAAGTTGAAGAACAACAACCAATCTCGTTTTTGAGAGGAGTTCTTCTTCTCTTTTGTAGCAGCAACCACCATAGTGAAACCCACCTTTGAGAGAGCCATCCGTGGAGTACCCAGCAAGGGGAACCACGTTAAATCCTTGGATGTTTGCGTGATTGATC
>JAMKQA010248825.1:0-24983 GCA_024699735.1 Posidonia australis | reverse complement strand
TCATCGCATCTTGTTTGCTTTCTGCCTTTTTTGTTGTGTTTTCTTGGTTTTCCTCGTCTTTCCATTAAAAGACTAGGTGGCGACTCCTTTTCCTTATCCTTTTGTTTTCCCTTTGGTGTTTCCGAGTCTTGTCTCTTCCTCTGGATTCACCCTTTTCGCCGTGACTGTATCGGACCTCCCAGTGTGTTCCCGCACATCGGAGTCAGGTTTTGGTGAACCGCGCCTAGGGGTTCCACCGGCATGGTCACAATGACAATATGTGTTTGGTCATCCTAAGGAACTCATTATAGGTGAAGTCTTTGAACAATTATTGCTTAAATATAAATGGGATCATGAATGTGTCACATACGCTTTCATATCATCCATTGAGCCTATGGATGTGGAAGAGACATGTGGTAATGAGATTTGGACTATTGCCATGCATGAGGAATTAAATCAATTTAAGTGGAATAATGTTTGGAAACTTTTCCCAAAACTTGTAGACCATTAAATTATAGGCATAAAATTGATCTTTAGAAGTAAGTAAGATGAATCACGAAATGTAGTTAGAAATAAGGCTAGGCTAGTAGCTCAAGGGTATAATCAAGAGGAAAGGATAGATTTTGATGAGACCTATGCACTAGTTGCAAGGTTGGAATCAATTAGGATATTGTTAGCCTATGCCAGTCATATGAGATTTAAATTATTGCAAATGGACATCAAGAGTGCCTTTTGGAATAGATGTAACGATCCGCAAGTCACTATCACCTAACCTAGCTACAAATTTTCATTTAATTATTTTTATCTTTATTATTAACCAACAATTACACTAATATTGTAGCTAAGGATAAGTACTCTCAACAGGAAGTAAAACTAACAAATAATAGAAACAAAACAAAACTAACACTCACCTAGATCCCTAATGTGTGGTAACGTGACTCCTTTTATATGCACTAGCAACACACAACTACTATCCTACACCTGGCTAAACATACAAAAACAAGGCACACGTGAGTGACCATTCAACAGTCATCCAGCACACACCCCACCTAACAACTCAGCAACCTATGTCAAGGACAACGAAGCATAGGCATCACACCCAGATGCCGCCAAACCAAGAGGGCAATCTATTACACACAAGCAGTAACACCCATAAAATTCATTTTGTAATTATTTTCATTTTAATGAATTTTATTCCTAGACGGGTGTTACTGTTTCAAGGCTTGTTGTGTGGATTTGTGGGCTGGCTTCTGTGGTGTGTTCCTGTGTGTGGTTGGCACTATGCATTGTGGCATTGTGCATGTGGGCTTGGGTGTAGGTCCACATGGGGCCCACGATTGTGGGCCGTTTGTTGTGGCTGGTGGTTGGGCGAAGTGGCCAGTGTGCTCGTGCAGGGTGTTGGTGGTTGAGACGTGCAAGTGAGCATGCTCCCAGCTATTGAATGCACAAGCTTTATAAGTCGCCCGCACCGCACTCCCCCATCATTCATCGCCATCTTCTCCTTCTTTCATCTTCTTTTCTCCTCCTCCTCGGGCGTGCATCTCTTCTTCCCCACCTTCCCTTCCATTCCCTTCCTCCCCACTCCACTTTCTCCACCCCCTTCTCCTTCTAGCCATCCTCCCCTATTTTCCCCTGTTACACACCAAGAGAGAGAGAGAGAGAGAGGTGTGTGTGTGTGTGTGTGTGTGTGTGTGTGTGTGTGAGAGGGAGAGAAGCTGAGGTATTGTGGTGGCTCGTGGCGGCTTGGGAAGCTCGAGAGCGACGTCCTTGAGGTCGTGGAGTGGCAATGGACGTGTGGGGTCACCGGAGTCAACCGATGATCGCCGGAACTACGTGAAAATGGTAAAAATTGATAGGGTTGCATGAAATCTAGGTAAATTTACATTTCAAGAATTTATTGTGATTTTATGAGAATTTATGGTGGATTTATGGGCAGTCATGCAGGTGGTTGCGTTTTGGGTCCTTTTGGCCCTTCTACCTTTGCGATTTTATATCTTGATGCATTGTGAAGGGATTTTAGTTTTGTTTGTTGGGATTTAGAGTGGACTCGAGGGTTTATATCTTATGCTTTATGCAAGTGTTTTGGTGTTTGTTTTGGGGGTCCGATTGGAGGTCCCAATTAGGGCAATTTCGGACGGTAGGGTTTGGGCCATTTTCTGTGTTACGTAGAATTCGACATACCAAACTATTTCGGTATGCCGTTTCTCTGTCAGATTAGGTCCTCTGGTCGAAATTCAGTCATCCAATTTTGGACGGTCGCCCAAATCATGAGATTTCGGTCGATCGAACAATTTTCAGTATACTGAATTTGGCCTGGGTGTTGATCGTTGACCTGATTCAGTCGACTGATCTAGATCAGCCTACTGAACCAGTGATTTTCGGCATATCGAACCTATTTTCTGACATACTGAATCAGGGCCCAAATAAGTTTATAAAATCTATTTTCCGAGGGCTTTCCAGATTGGTTTGTTTTGTCCCATTGAGTGGGATTGTGGGCCGTCAGTGGTGGTCCCTTGGGACACCTGATGTGTCGTTTTGTCGAGGTTTTGGAAGAGTTTTCAAAGATATGAAAATGATTTTGGAAAGTGGATTTCAAAGAAATAGATGGCCTGTTTTGGAAAATGTTTTCTTGGTTTTCTATGTGTAGGTCGAGACTGTGTGGGATCGTGTCGTTCGGACTAGGGAATGTGACGACATTCTCAAGTGGTAGAGCACGACTCCTTGCTTGTGGTTGAGGGCCAAGATACCTGAGGCTGAGGGGCGTCAGGTCCTGGAGGTATGAGACTCCTTGACTGTCGTCTCAAGGCTAGGGTTGAGGTCATCGGGTTGAGGTGTCTTGTGGCATGATGGGGAGGTACAATACTCCAACTGTCACTGTGAGCACTGAGGCTCAGGTGTCATCAAGTGTGGAGGTATGACACTCCCTCCTGAGCACCGTGTGTGTGGAGGACGCCGTGAGGAGGCAGACCCTGTGGTAGCCAGAGTTAGGTTGCTTGGTGCCGGACTTCCCAACTCACTATGTGTGGTTTTAGCCATTGAGGGCCTTTGCTTGTGGTTTTAGTCTAGTAGAGCCTCAGTTGTGGTTTTGGCTGGTGTGGGCTTGGTTTGTGAGGTTTTGAGAAAATGGTTTGCGAATTGAATTTTTAAAAAGAAAAGTAATTATGATTTGCTTTCCGTGGTTTTCCTTTGGGGTGCGTACTGGGTGACTTTTGTCACTCAAGCATTTTCCTCGTGTTTTTAGTTTGTAGATGCAAGCATGCAGAGGGTTAGCGTAATGCATATACTCTGGAGTCACCTAGCCGCACACACAAGTTCCTAGTAGTTAGATATTTTCTATTTGGTTTTCATTTTCCTAAAATTTAATTTGTTTGAAATTATTGTGGAAAATGAGGGGCGTCACAGTTAGTATCAGAGCTTCAAGTTCACTAGATTGCACTACACCTAGGGTGTCCAGTATAGAGACTTTATAGGTTTCTCATGCATGGTAGAGTCTGCACCTGATCTTTTCGCCATGGTTTTTTGGTTGTTGTTTCGTTTGTGATGCAGGTACTTTGCCTTTCTTTGGCAGGATGCCTCCTTGTAGTCGTAAGGGAAAGGCCCCTATCGAGGAGACCGAGTCCCGAGAGAACGTGGGTTGATGGATGGCGGTTCGTGCGGAACTGAGGAGTTTGGCACACGGGATCTCTCACGAGTTCAGCAAGAGTAGTGCTAGTGAGCCGTCGGGTGGCCCATGGCTGAACCAGTTCACGAAGTTTTGTCTGCAGTCTTTCAAGGGCAAGGTCAGTGTTGAGGAGAGCAAGACCTGGTTGGAGAAGGAGGTGAAGATGCTAGAGAGCATGGCATGCCTAAAGGAGCATTGGGTGCAGTTGGCGACCTACCTATTGGATGATGAGGCAGATAGGTGGTGGATGTCTGTGAGGCAGCTGAAGTTCCCGGAATCAGTCACTATTAGCATCCAGTGGAAGGATTTCAAGATGGCCTTATATAACAAGTATTTTCCTACTCAAGTGAAGGAGCAGCTTCGCAGAGATTTCTAGAGTCTGGAGCAGGGCACGACGTCGGTGCTCAAGTATGAGGTTGAGTTCACCTGGTTGGAATGTTTTGCTCCTGCCTATGAGTATGAGATGGAGCGGGCACAGTGGTTTCTGGACTGCTTGAACCCTAGGCTACGGGTGAAGGTGATGGGCTGTCGGTGCTAAACTGTGGAGGACATGGCTGGGATGACTTATCACTTCGAGGCCGAGCATCAGAAGTTTCTGGAGAGTCATCCCAAAGGGAAGTGTAAGTCTTCTTTTACCTCCCAGTTCTCTTTCTCCGGACTCCAAGTGCTGGTAGTTCATGTAGCCCTGAGAAGAAGCAGAAGGCAAGGTATAGTGTTTCATCTGCGGGCCGACGAAGTTTTGCTAGGGGTAGCTGAGCTGGCCTCAGTCAGACAGGGTCCAGTGCTCCCGGTGAGAACGAGTGCTTACTGTGTTTAGGTGGGCCACATCGCTGCATATTGTCCTCATCCTAGGCGAACCCTAGCCTCGGTGGTGTGCTATAATTGTGGGAAGGCGGGACACGTTCAGAAATTCCATCCAAAACCGCCCAAGAAGGTAGGAAGCGCGCCAAAACAGTCGATTAAGGGACAAGTGTTCACCATTGTAGCTCCAGGCGCTGGGTCTTCGGGAAATGTTGTTGAGGGTAAGGATGATTAGTTGATTCTGTAATCCTCTAAGATTTGTTGTAATCCCTTTGTAATCTGGACATCTGCCTGATTGTATGGATGTGTGGTGCTGTTTGCTTGGCCATCAGGTTCTTTTATTGTGGCTGGCTGGATGGCCAATGTGTTTTTGACTCAGGGAGTTCTTTCTCCTTTATCTTTGAGTCTTTTGCGGTGGAGTTGGGATCGTGAGACCAGCTAGACTGGCCTTTCATCTCAGCATGGAGATGCCACTGAGGGAGCATAGTTTGGCATGGAAGTATCTACGGTCTGTCGACTTGACGCTGAATGGAAAGAGTTTGACACCAGACTGATCGTGATGGACATGTAGGAATACGATGTGATACTCGACATGGATTGGTTGGCGCAATAGTCCGCTTTGATCGATTATGCTCGGAGGAGAGTTTATTTTGGGTCTCCTGAGGATGGGTCTTTCTTTGTGCAAGGTGGGTGTTAGGGTGAGCCTAACTTGCCATTTCAGCTATGAAGGCTTATAAGTCATTGGTCAGGGATTGCATGGGGTATCTAGCTAGTATAGTTACCTCCACTTCTCCTGCATTGGGTGTTCACAACATCTCTATGGTGTGTGAATATCCCGACGTTTTCCCTGATGATTTGCTTGGTATGTCACCTCATAGGGAAGTAGAGTTCTCGATCGATTTAATCTCTAGTCCTGGTGTTGTGTCGAAGCCTCCTTATTGCATGGTGTTAGTAGAGTTGTGAGAGCTCAAGACTCAGTTGCAGAAGTTGCTAGAAAAGGGATTTATCAGGTCGAGTGTGTCTCCATGGGGAGCGCCTGTCTTGTTCGTTCGCAAGACGGATGGTTCGCTTCGATTGTATATAGACTATCGGATGCTGAACTAGATCACGGTGAAGAACAAGTATCCCCTACCCCACATTGATGACCTGTTCGACCTGTTGCAGTCTGCATCCGTGTTCTCAAAGATTGATCTGAGGTCAGGGTATCACCAGTTGAGGATATGAGACTCAAACATCCAGAAGACTACTTTTCGGATGCGGTACGGGCATTACGAGTTCACGGTCATGCCTTTCGGCATGACTAACGCACTGGCTGCATTTATAGATCTGATGAACAGATTTTCAGCCCTTTTCTGGACTAGTTCGTTGTGATTTTTGTTGATGACGTGCTGGTCTATTCTCCTGATGTTGAGACTCACGCCTTGCACCTAAGGGCAGTTTTGGATACTCTGAGGTGTCATCAGCTGTACACCAAATTATCCAAGTGTGAGTTCTGGCTAAGTGAAGTCATGTTCCTTGGCCATTTGATTTCTTGAGAAGGCATCAGAGTGGATCCCGCCAAGGTCGATGCGATCAGTAGTTGGGAGTGACCCAAGACTGTGACGAAGAACAAGAGTTTCTTGGGTTTAGTGGGCTATTATAGGAGGATTATCAGTGATTTCTCCTCCATAGTCGCACCTCTAACAGAGTTCACTAGGAAGGGAGTTCTTTTTTGCTGAGACTAGAATTGTGAGGTGAGTTTTCAAGAGCTGAAGTCTTGTTTGGTTTCTACTCCTATGTTGACCCTAACTTTTGGATGTGGTGGCTTCACTGTGTATAGTGATGCTAGTGGCGTTGGGTTAGGGTGTGTTCTGATGCAGCATGGTAATGTTATCACGTATGCTTCACGCCAGCTGAAGGATCATGAGAAGAACTACTCGACCCACGCTTTGGAGGTGGCTGTCGTAGTGTTCGCTCTCAAGCTCTAGTGACACTATCTTTATGGGGAGTAGTTTGAGGTCTTCACTGATCATCAGAGCTTGAAGTATATCTTCACACAGAGGGACCTCAACCTAAGGCAGTGCCGTTGGGTGGAGTATCTGAAGGACTATGATTTTAGCCTGTCCAACCATCTCGATAAGGCCAACATGGTCGCCGATGCCTTGAGTCGGCATACGCATGTGATGGCGAGCCTGATGGTCAAGGAGTGGACCATGTTGGAGGATCTAGTGAGCTACAGGTCGAAGCAGCAAGCTTGGGGAACAGTTAGTGCCTGGGTGGACAACCTGTCTGTTCGCCCTAAGCTGTTAGAATTTATTGTCGCCTATCAACAGTTGGATCCATTTGTTCAAGTTGTGTTTAAGAAGCTGGAGGCTGGTAGAGAGCCTCATTTCTATGTTTGGGCTTATAGAGAGTTGAGGTATGACATGCATCTGTATGTGCCCCAACATGAGGAGGCCTGGTAGAGGTTGTTGGATGAAGCACATTGGTCTAGGTACACCATTCAGCTTGGGAGTACGAAGATGTACCGAAACTTGAAGCAAAAGCTTTGGTGGCCTAGCATGAAGGGAGATGTTGCTGACCATGTGGCTAGGTGTACCACTAGCCAGTTGGTCAAGGCAGAGCACCAGAGACCTGGAAGGACCTTCTAGTTGTTGGATATTCCAGTGTGGAAGTGGGAGCACATCTCGATGGACTTCATGACTGGTTTGCCGCGAACTCAGAGAAAGAACGACACCTTGTGGCTGATCGTGGATCGACTGACCAAGTCTACTCACTTGTTGGCCATTCAGGTGAAGCTTCCGATGCACCGCCTGGCGGAGTTGTATGTATCCGAGGTGGTGAGGCTGCAAGGTGTTCCGGTGTCCATCGTGTCTGATAGACACACGAGGTTCACCTTAAGGTTCTGGAGAACTCTGTCGGAGGCCTTTGGCACTGTGCTCAACTATAACACAACATTTCATACTCAGTCGGATGGTCAGATAGAGAGGACTATCTAGACAATGGAGGATATGCTTAGACCATGTGCCTTAGAATTTCAAGGGAGTTGGGTGAACCATTAGCCAATAATTGAGTTTGCCTACAATAATAGTTATCACTTGAGCATCGGGATGGCACCGTACAAAGCTTTGTACAATAGGCCATGTGGATCATTGGTTTACTGGAGTGAGGTGGGCAAGGGTCAATTGATTGGTCCTAAGCTTGTGCAGATGTATGCAGACAAGGTGAATTTGATCCATAGTAGGCTGTTGGTTGCATAGAGTCGATAGAAGAGCTATGCCAATAGGAGGTGGAGACTACTGGTGTTTCTGGTGGGAGACTATGTATTTCTGAAGGTGTCCCCTACCAAGGGTCTCATGCGGTTCAGGAAGTGTGGCAAGCTGAGTCCTCGCTATATTGGTCCATACCAGATCACCTAGAGGATCAGTGAAGTTACTTATCGATTGGATCTACCACTAGAGATGTCATCCGTGCACGACGTATTCCATGTCTCCATGCTGAGGAAGTGTCTAACTGACGCATCTCATGTGATTCCAGTTCAGCCAGAAGGACTCTAGGAGGATCTGTCCTTTGTGGAGGATGCCGTCAAGTGTTGACCGCAAGGAGTAGGTGCTGCGGAATAAGGTGATTTCACTGGTTTTGGTGTGATGGTAGCATCATGGAACCGAGGAGGCTACTTGGGAACTTGAGGAAGCCATCCTAACTTAGTACCCGTATCTTTTCGCTTAGTGATTTTGAGGGCGAAATCTTCTTTTAAGGTGGTTAGGATGTAACACCCGTAAAATGTTTTTGTAATTATTTACATTTTAATGAATTTTATTCCTAGACAGGTGTTACTGTTTCGAGGACCATTGTGTGGATTTGTGCTTTTAGGCTTGGGCCTCTTGGGCTAGTTTCTATGGTGTGTTCCTATGCGTGGTTGGCACTGTACTTATGGGCCCTGGTGTGGTTCCGCTTGGGGCCCACGTTCATGGGCCATTTGTTGTGGCTAGTGGTTCGGCAGAGTGGCTGGTGTGCTCGTGCAGGGTGCCAGTGGCTGAGACGTGCAGGTGAGCATGCTCCCAGCTACTGCATGCATAGTGTAACCATGCCGGAGACAACCTTGAGCTTGGCGCGAAAGGCCAAATGTGCGAGGGTCGGCAAAGTCACAGCAAAAATAGCAAAAATAATGATAAAATGCAAGAGCCGCCACCTAGTCTATTTTAAAATGGAAGACGAGGAAAACCACTTAAAAGCATTCAAATCATGCGATAAAACCAATGGAAAAGAAGGTCATAAACCAGAAATGGGCAGGGATCCTTGTTACGCACGAGGAAGGTATTAGGCACCCTTGTGCGCCCGAAAAGTCGGTCTTTCTATGGGTTTCTCATTTACTTATATGAAATGTCACCTTTTCAGCCTTTCTTGTATGCCCAAGGGCGATATGCAATGCAATGCTATGGTGTCTTATACTAAACATGGGTGTGTGGGCTATAGGGTGTGTCCTAATGCTTACAAAGGTCACTCGTGCGATGGGTCAAGCACCAGTGCAAGGATATTGCACAGATATGATCAAAGATCTAACAAGTTCGAGTGATTTTCATCCTCGCTTTACTATATGCAAAACATGATCTATCATGCATGAAAAGGGCTGAAAATAGAATTGGGTCTTCCTGATATATCCAGGAAGACAACCAAAGAAAACCAAAAGCAAATCAAAACAAGAAACATGCTAAACATCATGCCAAATGCTACTGCGTGCAATAGAAAACAGGCTGGTGCACCTGTGTGGTGCGCCACTTATGTGCTCTACTGAAGCTAGGGATGTGTGCTAGAGAAAATCATAAATCCAACAATAAACTAGAATGCCGTGCAATGTAAAATTCATGTAAACTTTCAAACTCAATAGAAAATGCAACGTGAGTATCTTATCAAAATCTAAACAAGAAAACACAAGATGGGTCTTGTGCTCAAGGGCTGTATGCCTCACACAATACCACACCATCCCTATGCTAAGTAAAAACAACAAGATTCAGCCATGCTATCCAGATCTGGATCATGGACTGATGCATAAGAACCTCCCAAACAGGAGTTCATGGGGCAATCAGCTCACCAGATTTCAGCAACTGGCTGAATATGCAAGATGCAAAAAAAGACTTAAAACAGTGTCATCCAAGGCTGAAATCATGCATGCAAAGACATGCCACATCAAAGAATACACACCATAAAAATCAAAGTCAGAAACACCTAGGGAAGCATGCAGGTTATGATGCAAAGATGATGATTTGCTCTCTGACCAGACTGGTGCACCAGTATGGTGCGCCAGGATGGTGCTCTTGTTAGGTGCACCACCCTAGTGCGCCACCTTGGTGCTCCAGTGTGGTACACTCTAGAAAATCTGAAACAGACTGTTGTCTGATTTTAGATTCTGGTCCAGATGCAAGAGATTAATTGAGATTTATCTTAACTAGATTGATTGATCAAATGGTAAAAAGCTGAAATATGATGAAAAGCAAGCAATGAAAGTCTTTTTATCATTTATTTTAACATCATGCAAGATCATGAGTTAAGGGCTGAAATTATTGCATAGTAGATTCTAAAGAGCATGCAATGAGCTAATGAACTTAACAATCATATGCAAATGGTGAATATATAAAGAGTATATTTGTAGCTCATTTCATAGCAGGTATTTGCATGAATCATGATTTCTTATATAAAAGTAGAGATGAAAACAACTTACAGAGATCATATGATGTAGATTTTAACATACAAAATTTAGCATACAGGGCATCTTATACGTGGTGCAATCATCTCGTCATATGAAAACAACTTACTAACAGATCATCTATCAAGTTTTTACATTCTTTTATATGGTGTAATATCTAGAGCTTAAATAAAAGGATAAGTGAAAGATGAGTATGGATCTTACCTTGCTTATGGTGTTTCCTCCTTGAAGGCTCAAGATAATATTTCCATGTTGCTTTGGATGGGCTGAGAATGCTTTGGAATGTAAGGGTATCTCCAGGAAACGAGAGAGGGTTGCTGGTAGTAAGTGAATGGCTAAACCAAAGAGTGATGAGTTGCCAAGTGTCCTAAATGGTTGCCAATGGAGGTCTTTTTATAGAGTTCCACAAGGGTAACTCCCATGGGATGCAGACAGCCTTGCAAACGAATAGCCTGACGTAGATTCTTAAGGAATATCCACTGGTGAGGGTTACAAGCATGGGAGATGGAAAGCCAACAGTCGACACCCTGAAATGTGGCTGTGCGCCAGCTTGGTGCGTTAGTATGTTGCTCTTGTTAGGTGCGCCACCTTGGTACTCCAGCTAGGTGCGCCACTTTAGTGCTTGTACTTGGTGCTCCAGTCAAGTGCTCCACATTGGTGCTCTCCACTAGCTATCTGAATTGCTAATTGGGCCATAGACTTGTGGTTTGTTTGTGCAATGATCTCTGGCTAGTTAAAAATGTCAAATAGGATTCAAAAGTGGTTGAGCTTCCTGCATCCAAAGCAACATCTGGAGAGTTTACCTATGAGGCACCTCAAAATCGGGGTGTCTACAGATGCCCCTCCGTGAGCAAGGTCGAGGGACGGAGGGATCGAAGACCGATGCTCAGGGTTGACAAGATACCACCATTATGAGGTTGCAGAGGAATGGTGCTTGCTGTAGGCACTATGTCACTTATCTGGTGGATGCACCGAAAGTCATGACTTGTTGCCAAATGCTAATGCAAAGTGCATGCGACTGCTGATCTAAATGCTGGAAATGTGATGCCAATGCAAAGAAAACAAATGCAAGAGCCGATCTTGAGAGTAAAATGCAAAGCTGATGCTAACATTGTAAACACGAGAATGGGTGCTCATAAGTGGATGCAATGCTGAAGTAACAAGGCAAAAAACAAAGAAATCCTGCGCACAGTGGGAACCACTGGTAGGAAAATGATAAGTTGTCAGATTCATCAACCGGATTATTGAGGTTATCAACCTAAGGAGGCGGGATACGACAAGTCATTTAAGTCTCGTCAACACGGTCGCCAAACAGCATGACGGTTGTCAACCGAGTAGTTGGGGATACCAGCCCAAAGAAAAGGGGCGTGACAAACATACCATTTGTCAAACAAGAAAAAGAACCCTGTACACACGGACCTAGGGCAAGCAAAGGGATTTCACGCCCGTGATCACCCAAACGGAAAGGATAGAATAGGACCTTGACCGCCCGGTCAAAAGGTCAAGCAGTAGGATTTCGCGTCTGCGAAAATCCAAGGAAAAGGAAATGACCTTGACCACCAGGTCAAAAAGGTCAAACAGCTAAATTTTGTGCCTGCAAAGATCCAAGGAAAAGGACCTTGATCGCCTAGTCAAAAGGTCAACAGCTAGATTTCGTGCCTACGAAAATCCAAGGAACAAGATAAGGACCTCGACCACCCGATCGAAAGGTCAATAGCTGGATTTCGCACCCACGAAAATCCAAGGAAAAGGAGATGGCCTCGACCGCCCGGTCAAAAGGTCAATAGCTAGATTTCATGCCTGTGAAGATCCAAGGAAAAGGACCTTGACCGCCTGGTCAAAAGGTCAACAGCTGGATTTCGCGCCTGCGAAAATCCAAGGAAAAGGGCCTTGACTGCCCGGTCAAAAGGTCAACAACTGGATTTCACGCCTGCGGAAAATCCAAGGCGAAGGATATAAACTTGATTGCTCGGTCAAAAGGCCAACAGTTGGATTTCGCGCCTATGAAGATCTAAGGAAAAGGATATGACCTTGACCGCCCGATCAAAAGATCGAACAGTTGGATTTCACGCCCGTGAAAATCCAAGCAGAAGGATAAGGACCTTGACCGCTCGGTCAAAAGGTCAATCAGCTGGATTTCGCGCCTGTGAAAATCTAAGGAGAAGGATAAGGAGCTTGACCGCTCGGTCAAAAGGTCAATCAGCTGGATTTCATGCCCACGAAAATCCAAGGAGAAGGAAGTGACCACAACCACCTGGTTAAAGGTTGACTCTGACCGCCTGGTCAGAAGCCAAAGAAAAGGACAAGCAAATGACCTCGATTGCCCGGTCGAAGGTCGACTCTGACCACCCGGTCAAAAGCCAAAGAAAAGGATCTCGCGCCCGCGAGGAAAAAGAATGGTCAGAAGCCAAAGAATAGGATCTCGCGTCCTCGAGGAAAAAGAAAAGAAAACACCTTGACCTCCCGGCCAAAGGTTGACTCAAACCGCCTGATCAGAAGCCAAGGAAAAGGATCTCGAGCCAGCTAGAATCCAAGGAAAGAAATGGAAATGACCTCGATCGCCCGGTCAAAGGTCAACCCTGAATGCCCAGTCAGATGCCAAAGAAAATGATCTCGCGCCTGCGAGGAAAAAGAAAAGAAATGACCTTGACTGCCCAGCCAAAGATCGACTCTGACTGCCGGGTCAGAAGCCAAGGAATGGATACGACCTTGACCACTCGGTCAAAAGGTCAACAGTTGGATTTCGCGCCCGCGAAAATCCAAGAAGGAGGGGTAGAAGGATATTATCCGCCTGGAAGGAGAATCCGAAAACAAAAAGCGATAATCCCTAGATTGTCCCCTAGGAAGGAAACTGGCTACAATTGTGCTCTAGTGGACAGAACTATGACTGTGTTAGCTGTTGGTGCTGGTGGCACGAAAATCGGTGTTCCTACTGAGATGCATGCAATATCTCCTGAAAGAAGAACCTTGTTGGAGTTTCGATCTCAATTGGCTTTGCTGCGAAGTTTGCAAAAAGTAGGGACCTATATGCAATTTCCAAAACTTGTGGGTTTTATTGCAAAATTTCGAAATTGGAGGGGCCTTATTGCAAGTTAGCATGATATGGCAAACTTCTGATGGCTGTATTGCTGTTGTGCTATGATATTTGATATCAGGCTGGGTGCTTGCAAGTTTCTGCTCAATTGTGATTTGTCGCACCCTTTGTGGGCTATTCTACAAATTTCACGTTGTCAAGGGGTTTTCTGCAAATTACCCCACTTGGTGAATTCTTGAAGACTTGTGCATTTATTCTCTTGACACTTTACAGTTTGTCGTTCATATGCAAGCTACGGATGGTCAAAACGCAATTCTCATGGCCATTTTGCACTTTTGACCTTGCGAGTGAAACTGCTTGCATGTGAATCTAACCATGGCGACACCAAAGCACTGTTCTGATGTTCTACAAACATTGATTGGTGCACTAATTGCTGAGGACTGTGAGCAAATGCGGGTTTGGGGCATGTCCTCTTCATTATTGAATATTGCTATGGTTGAAGTGAACTGGCGCTTGTTATGTGCTGTGGCTAGATTCTGGAAACCCACTTTCCATGCCTTTCGCTTCAAGCAGACAGAGACTCTCGCCTTGGAAGAAGTTCGGTGGATCAGCAGGCTGTTGCCATGCATGTCACAAGGCAGTTAACATACCCCTGCCTGAAGATCCCTTTTTTGCCAATATTCCAACTCAAAAGGCAGTTGTCATGCCCCTAGTTGGAACGCAGGCAAACGCCTCGCAAAGCAATGCAAAGTGCAAAAGTGGTGTAATCGAAAATGCTGAATGCCAAATGATTTATGCAAGACTTATAAAATGGAAGAGAGATTTATGCATGGTTTATAAATGATACACCCTCAGCATTGAGGAAGCCTTCATTGCCAGCTACAAGGAACTAGATTGTGTCCTCGACTCATATGGTGCTGCCAGGATCCCTAGGTTTATGGTGGCTGTCACTCAACCAATGGGCTTCTGGGATAAAATGGGCTCCATGCAAACTCCTACGGCCCTACACCTACTTTTTTCAATAATTCATTTTTCTTTTATTCCCTCAAAGGCATGCTGACTTACTCTATCCCTGTTTGGAGGTAATAAACACCTAGGCTGAGGGATGGCTTCTCTCTTACTTTTTGATGTAAAAGGGGGTGACTAGTCCCTTTGAACATATGGGCTTGGTAGGTGTATGCTTCAACTCCTCTCCAAGTTATATGATAGGGATAGAGTCGTCTTACATGCCTCTCTCATTAGAGCCAACTTCTATCTTCAACTACTATCTTCTGATTTTTGTGCTCTAAAGACTATATTTTTATTGGCTCACACTCATTCACAACCTATCATTTTTTTCCTCCCTCTAGAGGTATAGGCCCCTTAGGAATTTGTACATTTTTTCCACTTTCCCACGAATACTGGCTAACCTTACTCCCTAAGTCACACATGTAGCAACACGTGATGAGGATCAAAACTCTTCCTAAGCAGGCTGGCTTCCCGATTTTTCTCATCGGGCAATGGTTATGCCAATGTTCATATTATGATTACAGTGTAAATGAAAAGAAAGTACATTGCACATGACAATATTTATATGATGTGCGGATGCAGTAAACAAGAAACATAGCGATGCATGGCCTATAATGGAATGTTTTGCAAGGCTCGGGAGTGGCCGACGATCACTGGTAGTACTTCTTCAATTAGGAGATGCTGATGGGTGACGATCATCGGTCCAACGAAGACTTTCTCCAATTCTTAAAGGACCATAATTGAAGCTTGGTCCTGGTGACTCTGACTGCGGTGGCAGAACATCTATTTTCCCCTCCTTGATTCTGCCGTGCTTTGTTAAGTCCTCTGCGAGCACTTCCAATTGTTCTTGGAATAAAAATGTGTAGATCTCCAATTGTGTTATTTGTCAGGCTCTCTAAGTCTGCCTTCTGAACAAGGTCTTGTACTACTGCTGCCTGACGTATTGCCGACTGTTCTGACTCTGAATGATCATCCTTTGAGAAAAATTCTTCTGAATAAATCCAAATTGGTGGCGACTGTGACATTGAGGCTATAAACAAACTTTGGTTTGGATTCATAACACCTGCACTGGTGAAGTTAGTTAAATCGTGAGAAATTATCATTTTGGGGGACATACCGAAGCGCCAGGGGTCTCTTCTACTGGTTCCGACGCTCGTATCCCAATTCTTCGTGCTCTATCCATTCTTCCGCCTTGATTGGCTCGGTAGTTCCTTAGCTGTATCGCCCAAGGGGTTCTTTTCTCGTATCCCTAGTTGCGACACAAGTTTTCGACTATCAGGCAAGGGTTGTTGTGAACGGCCAAGTGGCTGACAGACTCAAGAGCGGGAATGAGATTAACTGGCTCAAATTGGTTGACACGACACAGAATACCTAAGTGTTTGAAGCTAAAGCAGAGACTGCCTCAACGGTAGGACGAATTAAACTAAAGACTCCTCGGAACCACCGAATCAACTAGCATAAAAACAATAGGACGAATAAAAGATCAGATAGAATCAACAAGAAAAAATGGAATTGACTCTCGAGGGGCTTGCTGTTCTCGGGTCTGAATGCTGAGGTATTGGCTGGCTAACTATGCTGGATTGTGCTAGTGGTGTTTGTGTGGCTGCTGATGTGGGCACGGGGCCTATTGCCTGTGTGTTAATCACAATGATCTTCTGGTCAATCAAGTCCTGGATTGCATTCCTTAGTGTCAGGCAATTATCCGTCGAGTGACCTGCGACTTGATGGAAATTGCAGAACGCATTCGTGTTATACCAGGCAGGAAGCGGACTTGGTTGCGAGCGCACCTCAGGTAGCCTCAGGAGGGATGCGACTTTAGGGAATACCATGCTCAGCGGTTCCACTAAAGGGGTATAGTGGTGCCTGTCACCCCATTGCCGCCTTGGCTGTGGATGTGCCAATGGCGGGCGCACCACAACCTGAGGGGTAGGATAAACTGGAGTGGTAGTGGGAGTGATGTGTGGTGCATGTGGTGCTCTAGGTGTGGGCATGGGTGCATATACTAATTGATGCTGAGGGGACGGATGGACATTCACCGGTGCAGCAGGGGATCTAATGTAAGAAACTGTATCCTTGGAGGGATCCTGCCTCCAAGGTAGATTGGCATTGTGGTTGCTGTTTTTGTTGCTGCTGCTAGTGCCACTATGTGAGGAAGTGGCTTGCTTGGCAAATGCAGAGAGTGCTGGAATACTGCCACCGCGCAGTGAACTCTGAACACGGGCACTTGCCCGAAGTAATGCAGAAAAAGTGGTAACTGGTTGTATGTTGAGCAGAGCCCCGACTGTTGGCTATGCTCCTCGGATTACAATCTCAATAGACTCCTCATCGGATGGCCTATCTTTGATCTGCGAAGCCAAAGACCGCCAACGTCCAACATACTCCCCAAATGTTTCTTGGGGCCTCTGCTTGATTGTGACTAAGTCCTTGCGCTTTGGGACTAGGTCGAGGTTAAAGGAATACTATTCGAGGAACGCCTGTGTAAGGTCGTCCCAAGTCTTGATGGTGGCCATGTCGAGGGAGGTGAACCACTTCAACACGGGCCCCGTAAGACTCTTCTAGAACAAGTGGATGAGCAATCTCTCGTCAGCTTGGAGCTGGGCGAGGTCTCCACAATAGGCTTTAAGATGGGAAATCGGGCAACCCCTACCAATGTATTTGTCGAACTCCAGGATTTGAAAGTTCGGTGGGAGAATCGCCTTTGGAAAATAACAGAGGTCCTAGAATTGGTAGGACCGGCAGTCCTTGCCCTGCACTTGTCGGAGTGTGCGCTCCAAATCATTCACCCTCGCTAGGAGAGCGTCCGGAGCTACTACAGTAGCAGAATGTGCAGCCGAGGCAGGTGCCTCGTACACTGTATGGGTCACCCCTAAGGGCTCCTCCAGATCCACCATTCCGTCATCTGGTGCTACAGCAAGATGGCCAGTGTACCCTTGCATGGGTGTTGTGTGCTGTGGGATAAAGGATGAGGCTTGTGTCTGATACATGGGTGAGGATAAGACAGGGGGTGGTGCTACAGTAGGTGTAGAATGCGGGAGCAAGAGCTGTTGGACCAGAACAGCCTCGGGTACAATGCTCACGGCGTGTGCTCCTGTCTGTCGGGATTGCTAACCACCAGATAGTAGAGATGCATGCTATGGTGTGTGCTATGGCAATGTTACAAAAGGCATTGTTGACACCCCTATCGTTGGAGAGACGAGGGATGGCGACGGCTGTGGGGGTGGTGTAGTGGGTGCATACTGTGATCCTAGGGTCGGTTGCAAAGGCAACTTTGGAGTCGGGAAGGACAAAGCTGAGAAGGGCTGGAGCGCTAGTGCCAATCCCTGCAACTGCTAGGATAGGGCCGACATTTGTTGCAGTTGTGCTGAAATGGGATCATCACCGGTGGCTCCAAAGGATGGAGACAAAGGAGGCTGAGACCGTAGTTGTCCAAACTAGGGGAAGCTACTACGGAAACAGCCACAGTCGGAGGAGGGCTAGTAAACACATAGCCTTGGGAGGAGGAACAACAAAAGAACCCTGGGGAAGGGTCATAGGAACAGACTCAACTACTGAGGCCCCAAAAGTAGCAGAAGACCAAGCAGGTGGCCCCGAAGGTGGGGTAGCCACAGGGACACGGAACTGGGGTGGTGGATGTCCTCCAGAAGCTAGGGCGAATGTGGAGGTAGTGGTGACCACAGGGACAAAAACAATGGAAGGGTACACCAAAATGGAGACCTCCTCTTGAACAATAGAGGAAAGGGGCTCGCTGGTTTGCTAAGCCACGGCAAATCATGAGCAGGTACGGATAGGACTGTAGCTGGGAATGCGAAGACGGATCCTAGGACGAGCTATCGTTGAAAGTGACGGATAACTTGGGAGACGTGGTCGAGAATGGTGTCACAACGAGAGTCAGCAGAAGGAAAGGTCTCGAGCTCAGGCTAAGGAAACTCGCATGCTGAAAAGAATTCTATGCACATAAACAAACAAGTTAGAAAAGATGCAATGTTATGGTGGTATGAGATGCAAAATGCATGAATGCCTCTAGTATGTGCTCCATCGCAACCTAGGGGTGTCCTACGAAGCCGTCTACTCCAGGTTCACACAGGGGTGAATAGGTCTCTGACTCAAGGTTAGAAAGATTAAGGTCCCCGTTCTAAATCCCAGCCAAAGCTTAGGCAGTGAACGGGTGGTGCATTCGGGGCCTCATCCTCTGCCAAAGCAGTAGGCTGTATCCTCTACTAACACTGACACGACCCTAGACAAGCGGGACACACTTGATATTTCATCCCATGCCAAAGCCATAGGATGAGACATCGAGAAATGTCCTTCGCAAACTGTATAGGCAGACTCAGGAGATGAGAAGATGCATGCCCTATATGATGAATGCAAAGTATGCTTTGAGTCTTTTACTTGCAAGTTTATTACCATGAGCGAAAATTTGCAATTTGTCACTAGTTTGCCGTATGTTTTATTGATTTTGGTTTTTATATTTTCATTAACCAAATGGGGAGAGCAGACATGTCTCTAATCTCTTAAACATGGCATATATAAGAAGGGAAAGAAACATGCAAATCAGCCATGAATTAACAAACAGAAGCATGTGTAGGTTATGTGCAACAGTGGTGACATAGCAAATGTAAAAAGGAAACACCCATTATGTAAAAGGCATGCATGTAAGAAAGACATCACTTATAAAGGGACAACCAAAGCAAAGCAAGGAAATAAGCAAACAAGGAGAAAAGCCAAAGTAAACAAGAAACCCAAAACAAAAGCCGGGATCTGGTTATCCCCAGCAGAGTCGCCAGTTCCTGTAACCATGCCGGCAACAGCCTCGAGCTTAGCACGAAAGGCCAAATGGGCGAGGGTCGGCAAAGTCACGTCAAAAACAGCAAAAATAATGATAAAATGCAGGAGTCGCCACCTAGTCAATTTTAAAATGGAAGACGTGGAAAATCGCTTAAAAACATTCAAATCATGCGATAAAAGCAATGGAGAAGATGGTCATAAACCAGAAATGGGCATGGATCCCTGTTACGCACGAGGAAGGTATTAGGCACCCTCGTGTGCCCGAAAAAAAGATCTTTTTATGGGTTTCTCATTTACTTATATGAAATGTCGACGTTTTAGCCTTTTCTGTACGCCTAAGGGTGATATGCAATGCAAGGCTATGGTGTCTTATGCTAAACATGGGTGTGTGGGCTGTAGGGTGTGTCCTAATGCTCAAAAAGGACACTCGTGCGATGGGTCAAGCACCGGTGCAAGGATATTGCACAGATATGATCAAAGATCTAAAAAGTTCGAGTGAGTTTCATCTGCACTTTACTATATGCAAAACATGATCTATCATGCATGAAATGGGCTGAAAACAGAATAGGGTCTTCTTGATATATCTAGGAAGACAACAAGAGAAAACTAAAAGCAAATCAAAACAAGAAACATGCTAAACATCATGCCAAATGCTACTGTGTGCAACAGAAAATAGGCTGGTGTGCTTGTGTGGTGTGCCGGACTGGTGCTCCAATCTGGTGCGCCACCTATGTGCTCTACTGAAGCTAGGGAAGTGTGCCAGAGAAAATCATAAATCCGACAGTAAACCAGAATGCCATGCAATGTAAAATTCTTGTAAACTTGCAAACTCAATAGAAAATGCAACATGAGTATCTTATCAAAATCCAAACAAGAAAACACAAGATGGGTCTTGTGCTCAAGGGCTGTATGCCTCACACAAGACCACACCATCCCTATGCTAAGTAAAAACAACAAGATTCAGCCATGCTATCTAGATCTGGATCATGGACTGATGCATAAGAACCTCCCAAACAGGAGTTCATGGGGCAATCAGCTCACCAGATTTCAGCAATTGGCTGAATATGCAAGATGCAAAAAAAGACTTAAAATAGTGTCATCCAAGACTGAAATCATGCATGCAAAGACATGCCACATCAGAGAATACAAACCATAAAAATCAAAGTCAAAAACACCTGGGGAAGCATGTTGGTTATGATACAAAGATGATAATTTGCTCTTTGACCAGATTGGTGCACCAGTATGGTGCGCTAGGATGGTGCTCTTGTTAGGTGCGCCACCTTGGTGCTCCAGTGTGGTACACTCCAAAAAATCTGAATCAGACTGTTGTCTGATTTTAGATTCTAGTCCAGATGCAAGAGATTAATTGAGATTTCTCTTAACCAGATTGATTGATCAAATGGTAAAAAGCTAAAATATGATGAAAAGCAAGCAATGAAAGTCTTTTTATCATTTATTTTAAAATCATGCAAGATCATGGGTTAAGGGCTGAAATTATTGCATAGTAGATTCTAAAGAGCATGCAATGAGCTAATGAACTTAACAATCATATGCAAATGGTGAATATATAAAGAGTATATTTGCAGCTTATTTCATAGCAGGTATTTGCATGAATCATGATTACTTATAAAAAAACAGAGATGAAAACAACTTACAGAGATCATATGATGCAGATTTTAACATATAGAATTTAGCATACAGAGCATCTTATACGTGGTGCAATCATCTCATCATATGAAAACAACTTTCTAACAGATCATCTATCAAGTTTTTACATGCTTTTATATGGTGTAATATCTAGAGCTTAAATAAAAGGATAAGTGAAAGAGGAGTAAGGATTTTACCTTGCTTATGGTGTTTCCTCCTTGAAGGCTCAAGATAATATTTCCATGTTGCTTTGGATGAGCTGAGAATGCTCTGGAATGTAAGGGTTTCTGGTAGTAAGTGAATGGCTTAACCAAAGAGTGATGAGTTGCCAAGTGTCCTAAATGGTTGCCAATGGAGGTCTTTTTATAGAGTTCCACAAGTGTAACTCCCATGGGCTGCAGACAGCCTCGTAAACGAATAGCCTAGCGTAGATTCGCAAGGAATATCCACTGGTGAGGGTTAGAAGCATGGGAGATGGAAAGCCAGCAGTCAGCACCCTAAAATGTGGTTATGCGCCAGCTTGGTGCGCCAGTATGGTGCTCTTATTAGGTGCGCCACCTTGGTGCTCCAGCTAGGTGCGCCACTTTAGTGCTCGTACTTGGTGCGCCAGTCAAGTGCTCCACATTGGTGCTCTCCTGAGCATCATGTGTGTGGAGGACGCTGCGACGAGGCGGACCCTGTGGTGGCCAGTGCGGGTGGGACACGTGCTCCGTAGCTGGTAGCGTCTTGAGAGACAGGACAACCTTCCCAAGGAGGGGTTGGCTTTGTGAGGGTTCTCTAGAGAGAGAGAATCGCGAGATGGTGGTTGGCTCTTGCACAAGGTGGCACACCGTGGTAGTGTAGAACGCCATGGTCGTTCCATGGTAGACTGCTTGTGGCCAGAGTTAGGTTGCCTAGCGTTGGGCTTCCTAACTCACTGTGTGTGGTTTTCGCCATTGATGGCCTTTGCTTGTGGTTTTGGGCTAGTAGAGCCACGGTTGTGGTTTTGGCCATTGTGGGCTTGGTTTGTGATGTTTTGAGAAAATGGTTTGCGAAATGAATTTTTAAAAAGAAAAATAATTATGATTTGCTTTCCGTGGTTTTCCATTGGGGTGCGTACTAGGTGACTTTTGTCACTCATGCGTTTTCCTTGTGTTTTTGGTTTGCAAGTGCAGGCATGCAGAGGGTTGGCGTAGTGCATGTAGTCTGGAGTCTCCTAGTCACACTCACAAGTTCCAAGTAGTTAGATATTTTCTGTTTGATTTTCATTTTCCCAAAATTTAATTTGTATTAAATTATTGTGGAAAATGAGGGGCGTCACACAAGCACATGCATCCTACCTGGCTGCCACAACACTAAACCTGGTAGTCGACCATCGCTCGGTAGACCACAAAATCATGCATTTAAAACCATTCTTTTCCTTTCCTTTTCAAACCATGTGCATGCTCTCTTTTAATACATTTTATGCATTCTCGAGATGGCCACTTTAGCTAAATCAAGCCCAAAAGCCACACTAAAGTACAACTACAGAGTCTCTGCTCTGCATGGCATGGTTCCCTTTGGACCCAAGCACAACACCAAGCCACGGAGCCTCTATTCCCAAACCACAGAGTCACTGCTCCCAAGACATTACGCCTCAACAAGCACCAAAACCACGACCTTCTCTAGGCCCAGAGCTTGATTTTTTGAACCAGGGCTCCGCACAAACAACAAGCACAAACAGTGTGTCGAACTATCTGGCACCAAGCAGATAACACTGGCCACAAGCAGTCTACCGAAGCATGACCAATGGTGTCTGCACTGCAACGGTGAAGCCACCCTATGTAGGAGCGATCACCGTCCTGTGATTCTCCCTTCTTGAGAACCTTCACAAAGCCAACCCCTCTTGGGAAGGCAATTCTGTCTCTTAGGATGCTATCAGCTACGGGGCACATGTCCCACCTGTACTAGTCCTCATAGGGTATGCTTCCTCACGGTGTCCTCTAAACGACGCTCATGAAGGAGTCTCATACCTCCACACCCGACAACCCTTGAGCCTCAGTGCTCACTGCAATAGTTGGAGTATCATACCTCCACGTCATGCCACAAACACCTCGACCCGTGGACCTCAACCTTGGCCCCACGAATGATAGTCAATGAGTGTCATACCTCCAAGACCTAACAAACACTCGCCTCAATCTATTGGTTCCCAATGCAAACTGAAAGCACTGGAAAATTCTTTCAAAACCATTTTCAAATCTGTGCTTTTCTCTTTCCAAAACACCTTTTTTAGAAAATCATTAAATATCTTTTAAAACTCACAAATAGTGTGCCCATCAGCGACACAGAAACTAAAGGCCAAGAAACAATAAACAAAACACTACCTTGACAATTCTACTGTCAAGCCAACAAGCACACCTTAGGAGCATTTGGGTTCACAAGCACTACACTCAACCCATGACCACAACTCAATAAAAAAACCAACAAAAATTGTCCTTTGAGTGTCAAACTCACCCAGAAGACATCAAAATAGAGCAATCTCAACGAGAACTCTATGATTTGGTGCCCAAGTGTAAGAAACCTACTGGTTTGTGTCCCTCAGGAGTACAGTCAAATTGGCTCAAATACCTAAAATAGTGCCACTGAATACTCCATTCAGTGCACCACACAAAAACTAGTCCATCAACTGATCCTAGGTTTGATTATAAATCTTAATGTCCAATCTACACCAATAAAGGGGAGAGTTTGGAATTACTAAGTTCTATAGTTTATTATTCTACCCACACCAGAGGTGGACTCTTGCTAATTCATTTTAGGTCAATCCTAAATCCTTTCTAATGATTATCCTAATCATTTGCATTCCAGAATTACCTACAAGGCATTGGCACTAGCGAACAACACCCAAAAACACTAAAAAAGTCCCTACTAGACCTGTGCATCTAGCCCACGTGTTCGGTCCACACCCTACGTATTCTATCAGATATCAAACAGCCCTAAACTAGAAGCTAGAAAAGTTCACCCAAAGTGGGAGCTAGGGGCATAGCTAGACATGGAAATCGGGCCGGCCCGGCCCAGGCCCGCTCGGCCCAGCCCAGGCCCACTCGGCCCAGCCCGGGCCTGGAAAAATCTGACGTGGGCCGGGCCGGGGGCTCTACCGGGCCGAACGCGCAGGCCCGCATAGTAGGCCCAATTTGTCCCACGGAAAACACCGGGCCGGGCCGGACCGGGCCGAGCCGGGAACAGTAACCCAAGAAATTAAAAAAAAAAAACGTAAAAAAAAAAACAAAAAAAAAATGTAACGGACCGGGCCAACCCGGCCCGTCAAAAAAAAACAAAAAAAAAACTGTAACGGGTCGGGCCCGTAACAGTAACTAAAAAAAAAAAATGTAATGGACCGAGCCAACCTGGCCCGTAAAAAAAAACTGTAATGGGCCGGGCCCGTAACAGTAACAAAAAAAATATATATATATATATATAAACAAAGCAACGGTCCATTGGACCGTTGCCTTTTAAAACACTGTAGCCAACGGCTACATGTGTTATTTTGGCCGTTGCATTTTGCAACGGCTACTTCTTATTTATTATTATTTTTTTTTTTTAAATCTCTAAATTTAACCTATAAATAGGGCCTCATACCTTCCATTTTTTTCACAACTCTCTCAACTCTCCTCTACAAAATTCTCAACTCTCCTCTACAAAATTCTCAACTCTTCTCTACAAGATTTTCAAGTGAAGATTTTGCTTTGGCTTTGGATTCTGCCCGATCTTCTGCTCTCCAGACTCCAGTCTCCACGCAACAGTAGCTGAGCCAGCAACATCAAATTTTCTTTATTTCTAATCCCTCTAAATTCTTTACTTCTAATCCCTCCATTTTTAGGTTTTGGTTTTTGTGGGTTAAGTGTTTTATTCAAATTTTTAATAGTAAAATGGAAAATATTGATAATATTGGTACCCATGATTATATCCCTAGTATGGAGTCAGATAATCCTCAAAATACCCCAACAAATACTTCATAATCCACAGCCACAAAAAAACCTAGGAAACAAAGTTCTTGGGTTTGGGAGCATGTTACATTAGATCCTATAGATCAAAGTAAGTGTTACTGTAATTATTGTAATGCCCCATACACATGTCCTAGGGGAGGGGTTGTAGGTCACATATCTAGACATTTACAAAAATGTATATCAAAACATAATAAAGATGAAAATACAGATTTAAAACAATCAAAAATACAAGTAGGATCTAGTGGTATAATTAATTGGAAATATAATTCAGAAGAAGTTAAAGAAGGATTAACTAAATTTATAATACAAGACGAACAACCTTTTTTTTTTCTGAAAATAAAAAATTTGAATCATGTGTGCAAAATTATTTAAATCCACAGTTTAAAAGTTTTTCTAGAAATACAACAAGAAATATAATTTATA
>JAMKQA010248824.1:0-13725 GCA_024699735.1 Posidonia australis | reverse complement strand
TATTCTTACTGAAGCTCAAGATACAATGATATGGAAACCCACAAATAATACTTTCACTGTCAAGTCATGTTATGAAATGCTTAATGATGGAGGGCAACATTTCCAATATATGTCTGCAATCTGGGATTGTTGGGTGCCATTAAAAATTAAATTATTTACATGGTTAGCTTTGTCCAATAGAATACTAACTAAGGACAATCTTATGAAAAAAGGCTGGCATGAGAATGATTGTTGTGTATTTTGTAACAATGGTGTTGAATCTGTTAAGCACATTTTTCTGTTGTGCCCTTTTGTGCAATGTATTTGGAATTCCTTTACACTTGTAAATATATACCCTGTTTTTAACTGTGTGGAAGATTTCTTCATTATCCCCCCTGTCTTGAGGTTTCCTACTACATTATCTGGAGCCCATGTTTTTGTTCAAGCTGTTCTTTGGCTTGTGTGGCAGGAGAGAAACAACAGAATTTTTAGGGGATTATCTAAGACCCAATGCATGATTATAAACGATATAGTTGGTTTGTTTCATTGTTGGATAGCTTCTCTGACTACAAGTTTTGAGAAAGAAGAAAATATTAAAGCCATTCCTTCCTTCCAGCAGAACACTGGGCAGGCTCAGGGTAACCTCCCTCCTACTACCTTCTTGAGCGACATGGAGTGTGATACTGGTACTCCAGCTCTCCCGTTCTCTGATTAACCATTGGTTGATTGAAGTTTTTCAGTGTGATACTGGTTGACTCTGGCATTTCTTTGCTGCCGGAACTCATTTTTGGATACTGTAATTCTACTGTGCTATTTTGAATGTCACCTGCTGTGTGACGAGCTCTTTCTTTTTGTAATATTTTGGGAACACTACTTTAGACTTCTGATTTGGGTTACTTCATATAATAATAATATCAACTACCGTTAACAAACAAAAAAAAAAAACATCAGAAGGAACTTTTTAGGAGAGAAATCTACCTATTTTAAACATCAATTTTAGACTCGTTCGATGAATAGAGTAAATTACTGGAAGCACTCCTCTTTTGCATATATCTTTTCTGGCAGTAAAAGAACAATTTTGTTTTTTTTTTAATTACTGGTACTGTAGTTTTTTATTCTTTTTATGAAACGAAAATTAACAATAAGAATTTATAAGATATTTGTGGACCATGTGGCGTAATCGGTCTACTGATCCAAGTTGCGTTAGGCTTCTTCTTCCCATCAAAATCAGGCTTATCACTTGAATGGTCTGTTGATATGGACCACGACGGGAAAATACATGTGCTGGGCAGACCACAGGTGAAAAGGAGGTCCAAAGAAATTACCGTGCCTGGCCTTTGTTGCAACCGTCCAAACCAAACAACACGTAGATACAGTACAGGATTTATTTGGCACATGCAGATGATCAATCTTGGAAGGCAAAGCGTGCTTCTGTTTGAATACTTCAAAAGCATGCATGCGTGCTTGACGACTTGATGCTGAGAATATATATATATAAGTAGCAGCAAAGTCTAGGAAACTAAACCACCACGTACTGCTCTTTTTGGACGTCGTTGTAAGCTACGCTTTCGTGTGCCATGAGGTGTGGTTCTGGTTAGGTTTGTATTCTGACGAGAACCGTCAACTCTTTGATGCATTTTTTGTATATATATTCTTTCCATTGAACTACCAGTACTAGAGCACTTTCACAGTTTCTTTGTCACAGCTGTCTGACTGTAAGAGCTGGAGTCCTACTGATCAAGTCGTACTTGCGACCAGTCCGCGACATCGCTTTCTTAAAGTAACTCGAGTATTATCTAACAACATCTCTACGTACAAGACTAAGCATGTTAAAGTACTTCAAGTACACCTGAGGACATTACTTTCATGCCACAATATTGTCGCCATACCCGTCCATGAATGCATTGGATCGATGGGCATTACGCTCAATGCCATGCTCGTCCATGATTAAACACACTGTTGACTCAGGTGTCAACGAATGTAAGGCTAGACACTTGTCTTTAGGAGGCAGGTTGACATTGTTAAATGCTGTTCTGTCAGCTATCTTCACATATTATATGTCAGTCTTACATATGTCATTTAAAATTGAGAAGGAAATTGACAGACTTAGAAGTAAATTCTTATGGAATTCTTTATCCCCAAATCAGAAAGGGTTACACTTAATTAAATGGTCTAATCTATGTAGATCGAAACAACAAAATGGTTGAAAGCTAAACTGCTGTGACAATTTTTTTTCTAACAATCACTGTCCTATTTGGAAAATGCTTCATAGGAGTGGGCCTGGAGTAAATTTGAATTCTTCAATTACCAATTGTTCCCCTCTTTGGCGCAACATCAAACAATACTATATTTTCCTTAACTGTTTTACTATTTTCAATGTTTGTAATGGCAACAACACAATATTTTGAGAACAAAAATGGTGGAATGATACTTCTCTGAAAAATATCTTTCCTATACTATATAAATTAGTCAGATTCAAGAAGGCCTCTGTCAGAGCAACTTTGGACCTTTTTAGATCTGATTTTAATTGACTGTTTGATATGTCCAATTTCTCTCTGTGTGATCCTATGTTATTGCAATCACAGTTAGAACTCTTTGATAACATACTGCAATCTCTGAATCTTGTTGCTAGAGAGGATATATTGATTTGGTTATCTTTCAAGGATAAAAAATATACGGTGAAGGTTGACTATTGTCTATTAAATGATGGAGGTGTTCGTAATCCTTTTTATAGATGCATTTGGAAAAGTAATACCCAATTGAAAGTCAAGTTATTCTCTTAGTTAGTTATTAGAAATAAAAATTTGACGAAGGAAAATTTGATTAAAAGAGGCTGGAAAGGCCATTCCCTATGTATTTTTTGTTCTGCACATATTGAAAACAATAATCATTTTTTTCTAAATTGCATATATATTAAGCATGTCTGGAGCTTTTACTTGGCAGCTGACTTATATCTAGGTTTTTTTCAAGTTGCGGACTTATTCCATTCTTTATCTCATCTCAAATTAGATTTAACTTTACATGGTTGGGCGATTTTACTTCAAATCATTCTCTGGTTGATTTATAAAGAAAGGAATAATAGAATTTTTTGTAACACTAATAGATCCTATACTCTTGTCATATTTCATGATATTATTTTACTGATGAATTTTTAGGTAGAAACGCTTGTTTCAGGCTTTGAAAAGGAAGAGTTGCTTCAATATACTATTGCTATGTCTTTACAGATGGTGGAGCAACCTACTTCTATTCCTTCATCCTCCAAAAGTAATCCGGAAGTTGTGCTTCCTAGAGTGGATTCAGAAAATTTTCAAAATACCATTGAGGACTTTGAGGCTTGAAGTTCTGTTATATCTCAATAGTACTATCTCTACAAGTATCTTTCTGTAGTCTTTCTTAAATTGGATTCAAACATTGATCCATTTCTATCTGGAACTTTTGGTTCCAAATTTTGTATAATTATTACATTATGATACTTTTACTTGACTTGTTGGCCTACTGAAATTTAATTTAACCGTTTCCAAAAAAAAAAAAAAAAAACCTCAGGTGCTAACGAATGCACGCCTCTTAGAGACGTGCTTAACACTGTTTAACACATGCACGCCTCTCAGAGACGTCGTGCTTAACAAATGCAACGGCAGCTGTTGTGTGTGAGCCACTTAATCAAGGCGAAGATAGTTAATTATTTTTATAATAAACATCCTACAGAAGGCAATTTTTTTTTTATAACATCCTTGGGAGGTATAAGATAGCTAGAATATATGGTTGGCTACCTACTCATGGGAGCATGCTCCCTTCTAATGTTTCAATTCTGTGGGCGACGCTGATAAACTTGGAAACCTAGACGTGAATTAGTCACGAGCGTCTGTTCCGAAAACCCATCATCTAGAACTATCCGGCTAAAGAAGAAGTGTGGCACAGTCCTTCGTAAAGATACCACAAGCTAGCAGACGAATAGAGTGGGAAAACATCATACACACAAACACAAGCACAGAAATAAAAACAAGAACGAATTAAGGAACATAAATTTTAACTTTGTTTAATCAAAGCCTTCGTCTGTTGCGGAACACGGCCATCATCCCTTTCCTTTCTTCACTGTGCACAAACAAGAGTACACCTCCAAGAGAGACTAACAAGTTGCATACTCGTCTCCAATCATACATCAATAGCCCTTGATCTCATTTAGCTGACACATCATTACCCAACCATGGCAATAATCAATGCAGTCTTGTAAACAATAACTGAAAACCTTAAACACTACTTGCATGAGCCATCAGTAGAAGCATCATTTGATTTGATCATGGCGAGCAAGATGTTGTGGATATCTTTGTGGGCCTCAGTGCACAAAATCACTCTTCGTGGGCCTAAATGGTCTCCAACCACGTCAATTGGGCTCTTCTTAAGATCGGCCGCTTCCGGTAATCCAGTGATCCTTCTTCCACTGCATGAATCAGAATCTATTTTTACAAATATGTGATATTTCATGGCACGTCATCATTCACAGCAACGTTTCTTGTTTTGATAGCAAAATATGCCAGCGTTTAGTGGGTGAGAAAAGATGGTTCATGTAGCAGAGGGCCCCGAGCAATGAGCATTAATTTACAGCACCTAACTTGATCCCAAAATATCACTCCATTACTGTCCTTGGTCCATATCACTATTTCGGAATTAATAATGCGACATTGAACTGACAACGCAAAACAGCCTGACAGCTTGATGAACGTTTCTAATTTTTTAAATGGAAGGGTAAATTTGAAGTCAACCATGTACTACAGGCAACAAAGGCGAATTCATTTGAGTGAGTCCACATACAGCAAGCATTGTAGTTGCTCCCAACAAGAGCGTGCTTCACTCTATTTCCCGGAAGCTCACCTCGTTTTATTGAGTAAGGATTCAATGGCTCTCCTTCAAGAGTAGTGGGAGGACTGTTTGCGTTGAGAATCAGCTCTTCACGAAAACTGGAGTGGCGGAAGCGATGAGGAGCTCCAAACAAATGCAGCCAAAGACTAAGAAGAACTAGCCGTGAATGCTTGAAAGGTAAGGTCAGATTTACACCTACTAGTCCCAACTTGATGGAATATCATATTTGGGTCCAAGGCTTGTGTCTTACGATCTTTGACGCCACTTAAAACTTCAACCAACACCAATAGGGGGTCATAAGGTATCGTGTCATAATGTATGTTTTAATTAATCGTAAGTGTACGACATATAAGGTAGTATGTCGTTAAGTACGGATCAATGCTACAGAACAAAAGATTTCAGAAACAAAGGTTAACTATCAATTATCGAAAGGGTTTGGAAGAGTTAATGTTTAAAAGTTAAAACTATTCTATAAGGACATAATTAAATTAATTAAAACCTAGGATTTTTAATCTATTCATGTGAAGTTGAGAATACACGATTAAATATTCTCTATATTTTATTTTAAATCTTAATTTTGATTAAATTATTTTTATTCTAACAACCATATATTATATGCAATGCATCATAAAATATCAAGTAAAGAATAAAAATACATAGAGCTAAATAGATCAAATGATCTATAATAGATCCGAGATTATATACATAACTCCCATTTCATTGTTTCTTAAGCATAGGCTAAAAAGATTATTTCAATATTAGTTTATCAAAGTCTATCGAATGATGAGTGATCTATGTAATATGTATCTGATTTACATAATCATAGTAACAAAACACAAGAGAAAGAACAAAACTTAATCATCACAACTCAATTCACATAAATTTCATATCAATTATAAAACCAAAAACTTAGTTACTCAAGAAGATGATAGAAAATAAAAACTTAACTAAATGAATTGAAATAAAGGATATAATAATTGAAATAAAGGATATAATAATTGAAAAAAATAAAATATTATCGATAAAACCTGAGATTATGAAATAAGGACACATTTGAAGTTTTTCTACAATAACAAAGGAGAAGTCTAAGCTTAAATGTGGAAGATGATCTTTTAGATTTAGAATATAGGTCCTTTTATAGAAGCTTCCTTGTGTCGTAAACAAATTAATTTCAACATTTGAATTTTAATTTCAAATACAAGATATTTTTAATTGAAGATCTTAATGACAAAAGAAAAAGTCAAAAATATCATCCATTCGCGTTAGAGAGGCATAGGCAAGATTTTATCTGACTTGTTCCATTCGTTAGTTAATATTTATTCAAATATTGATGCATGTCAAAATTGTGATTTTGATTTTTTGACCTAGTTCTATAATTTTTCATGCAAAATTCTTTTCTTTTCTAGTACATTTATTTTTTTCGTTCTAAATTCTTTCTAAATCTCCAAGTTCTTACAAAATTTACACAAAATACCTCGAATAACGTTGTTTATATACATTAATCAATAAATATGAGAATAAAATATGTATGAATTATGAGTTAATTATATCACTTGTTTGTTATGATATTCTTACACAAGTATATGAGTTCAAGAAGCAGATTTTTCGTCTTTCTTGTAGTGTTGAAGCCGTGTTGAGATTCCTTTCCAACCAAAATGTTGTCTTGTATCAAAAAAAACTTGCTTACTGTAATTTACAAAAAACACATCATTGAAATCTTTGTTTTTGAAATGATAGTTAGTCGTCGACACCTAGGAAGTATGCAACCACAATGTTCAAGCTAATTGAGTTGGTTAGAACACAACTGAAATCTTGACCATTGACAACTAACAAAGGAAAAAGCCTTGACTATTGCTTTGACCACACTGTAGTATTTTAATTTTTTATTTTTGCAAAGACTGCACGTAGTAGTTGTGTTTTGGATAAAGGTGTATGAACCCAATATTTGACTCCGTAGACGTGGTAGGTAACGTGGAGGGGCCAACAATACGCACTCACATGTGTCGAGAGTTGTGAATCGTAATTTAGTGAGAATAGTTCTTTATAAAATCATGTGGAGAAATCAACATAGGTTGTTAAAGACAATATAGTAAGCTGATCCTTATTTCTTTGTCGTTAGTCTGCTGTTTTGTTACCATTATATGTTATTATCTTTATCTTCCTTGCAGCTACTACTTCGTTCATCTCATTGTACTTATTTTCTTTGGAGAAAATATACTTATAGAATGAAACCTATTTAGCAAAAGATTTTCTTAAAGACTCCATTTAAACACTTTCTTGATATCGATCCTTTATGAGTTGACATTCCTTCATCTAGACTTTAGTAACATATTATGATGTTAGAAAACGTGGGTTTTGCATAGCAAAATCTCTAGTAAAACTCACTTCAGTAGATGATTATTTGCTTTTGAGGTTGTCTACTATAAATGATGCATCATGAGACCTCTATACGTCTAACCCATCTGTCATTTTGGATCGACGTTTTGATAGCCTAAAAATTGTAAAGACAAAACATTGTGAGAATGTACTGTAAAACATTCTATCTAAAAAAAATGAGTAACAAACAACGGAGGACAATAAAGATGTTGTCAAGCTTTTGATTTTGTTTATTTTTACATTATATCTCTTTCCCAATGGTCCGCTCTATATCCCTGTTGGAGCGTTTCGTTGTGTGGATGACTTATCTACAATTGGAGAATTTTCATGGAAAACAAATGTTTATAGACTCCCCACTTCTAATTATTTGAAGCCAAATATAAACTACGACATAAAGAAGACATTAGAGTCACTTGCATTGATGGTTGTACACTCGTACAACAATATTTTGGTAAGTATTTCTATTGTTATTTGATGTCATATTATTGTTGTTGATGTCATACCGCTGTTATTCGTGTTGTAGAGGTGTCTTCGTGTTATCATTGAGATTTTAATCCAGTGCCATTGAGGTGCTTTACTACTGGTTGATGTCTTTTTAGTATTTCATGGTGTCTTTGTGATGCTAGATTTCTCGTACGGTTTGATGTTATAGTGGTGTTATTATGTAAAGACTCAGACCTTTGGTAACATTTTTAACTAATTTTTTTGTTAGCAGTTCTAGGTCTTTCACGTATTGGTGTCGCGAACTGATATCGTGGACTACTACCACGTATTGGTAGTACGGATTGAATGCATGGGAAATTTACTATTTAGAACTCAGAACTAGAGGTGTAAAACAGGCCAGGCCAGTCCTAGGTCGTCTGGCTTGACCCAGATTTTGGCACGGCCCAAGAGAAGGCTGAGTCGAGCGGGGCAGGCCTAGGCCCAAGTTGGGCTATGGGCCGTGCCAAGCCCAAGGCCCAGGCCCAGCTTGGCTCGACAGACTAGGCCCATTTGGGCCAGTCGTTGGTTCGAGTCGATCCGATTTTCCAAACACACACACACACACATCTATAGAGAAACATATGTTTGGTACTCGCACATCTAGTTTTGTAAGAATACATGTTAGTAGTAGTAATGATAATTCGTTTTAGAGTAAATTAAATAAAAAATCACAATTAAAAATAAATTAGAAAATTATTTAGAATGTGAGTTTGCTCTTAAATCATGATGTAAAAGTGTAAAACAAAAAAAAAAAGTAAAAATGTAAACCAAAAAAAGTATAAAAATATAAAAAATAGAATATCTTTTGTATTTTTTAATCTTTTATGTATAAAAAATATTTTTTTATTAATATTTTTTAAAAAATTATTTTTAAATGGACCAGTCCAATGCACCGATTCGACTTGACCTAGCCTACTAGGCCAACGGCCCAACCTGAAGGTGGGCCATGTGCTGTGCCAAGCCAGAGGGTTGACTTTATCAGCTCGGCCCTGTCCAGGCCTAGGTGGGCTCACCATGTTTTGGGTCTGGTCAGCTCGACCCGGTTCGAATTCCATGTCAACTCAGAACATAAGTTGTATTTTATGGATTTGATGTTGCGATCAAATTTCGGGCATTGTATCCTTATATCTTGAGTTTGAGGTGTTGTATGGACCCTCGTGGAGGCCTTGTGGATTGTTTCAGAGCAGCGAAGGTTTATTGGTGTGCCCTGGCAGTTGGTTCCCTCAGGCACGAGCCACTTTACCTGTAAATGGTTGTGCGACTGTGGTTCTGTGCTCGTAACCTAGCTTGCATGTGGTAGTAGCCTAGGAGGTGTTTGTCATGTGGTCATAATGTCGATGCGTGAGTTTGTTGAGTGTGGGACCTGTGGATGTGCACATGTGCTCGTGGACCATAGATACTTGCATAGGCTCTCTCTCTTAGGTGTTGTTTTTCCCTCACACTTATTATATATATGTGTGAGTGTGTGTATGCTCTCCTGTCCCATCTCCTTCCTTTACTTCTTGTTCTTGCTCTTCTCCTTCTTCTTCAATCAAGGGGTGCATAGTGAGAGTGAGTGAGAGGGTCGAAGGATAGTGAGGAAGTGGCGTTGAGCTATCGTCCGTGCCCCTATATCAAGGAGGAGTGAGCTCTGGTCTGCATCTCGACAGCCAAGTGGGATCGAGGTGACTCAGAGCAGGCCAAGATGAAAGGGAGGGCGTCGAAGTGCATCGAGGTGGTTGCCGGTGGCCAGAGTTGCTTGTCGACGTGATGAGTATGCTTAATTAACCGAAAGTGCACGACGTTCAATATAGTATGTCGATA
Organism: Posidonia australis; assembly: GCA_024699735.1. Taxonomy (NCBI): domain Eukaryota; kingdom Viridiplantae; phylum Streptophyta; class Magnoliopsida; order Alismatales; family Posidoniaceae; genus Posidonia; species Posidonia australis. Next base: position 4,227 of record JAMKQA010248824.1, on the reverse strand, counting down.
AATACCAGTCGATCCCATAGAGAAAAGTGTTTTAAAAACAAAGATTTACTATCAATTAATGAGAAGAGTTTGAGAGAGATGATGTAAAAAAAAAATGAAATTAGAGAATCAAAATGTAATCAAATCAATTAAAATATTCTATTTATATAAAATTAAGAATACATGATCATGTTTATTCCTTTTCTCTCTATAGATCTAAGTAATTTGATTCAATGATTTTTATCCTAACAAGTATAAACTATATGTTATATATGCATCATAGAATATCAAGTCAAGGAATAAAAATACACAAACCAAACTAAATAAGATGATATATGATGAAATCACAATTATATACACAATCCTCAATTAAATCTTTCCTAAACATAGACTAAAAAGATAATCTCAATGTTAGTCTATCAAAGTTTATTGATTCACTGATTCATGAGTGATTTATGTAATATAGATTTAATCCACACAATCATGGAATTAAGTACAAAGAGAAAGAGAAAAAAAATGATCACACATTCCAATCTACATAAACTTTATCTCTAACCTAGATATAGAAATTAGTTACACATAGAGATAACACGAAATAAACACTTGAATAGAAAAATTCCAATAAAAGACATAATTGAAGAAAAAAATGATTTTATTAATAAAACATGAGATTACAACTGAAGGAACTTGAATATCTCCCCAAAACAAAAGAAAAACAGTCTAAGACTAACGATAGAAAATGATCCCTCAATATCTACATAAGGGATCTTTTTATTGATTTACAAGGACTTCCTTATGTTAGAGATAAATCTAAATACAAAATTTGAGTTTGAATTTTAAATACAAGATATTTCTATCTAGAGATTGTAAACAACAAAGACTGTGTCAAAAATATCTTTTCTTTTCTACTTCAAAATATCTTTGACTGCATTTGAATTTCTTTTTAGTTTTTATTTTTTTTCTCTTCCTTCTTTTTTCTCAATTCTTCTCAAGTCCTTAGGTTTCTGTAAAATTTACACAAAGCACCTCGAGTAGCAATGTTTATATAAAAAATAGATAAATATGAAAATAAAATATGTATGCATTATGAGCCAATCACGACATCGGTGATGAGCACACATCCCTGTAGATTTCTCCCTTTTTGCTCAATTCGATTCTGAGGAACATGATAGTGTGAAATTGTATGTTGTGGGTGCTTGAAGATTTTCTGGTGATTTATGAAACTTTTATGAGGATTTTATGGTGTTGGGTAATGGATTTAGTAGTTTTAGTTGAACAATGCTTGTGAGTTTCAATTGATGATTTCCCAAGCCATAGGCAATAGATGCTCGTGATTTTTGTTCCAAGCTGTAAAGCTCAATGAGTTTTTCAGTTTGGTATGTGTCTCGTGATTTTTGGATGATCAATTGATTTTTAGTATCAAAATTTTAATATTGATTTATACTATTCAATTAATTGGTCCCTTCGTGTTTTCTTGTGATATGCCCAACAGATCTTTGTGATTCTTATACCAAATTGTAGAGCTTACCGAGACCTTTAATTTTGTATATTTACTTGTTGTGTTTGAGGCAGGAGCAGGACTGGCTAGAGTTGAAAGTGTCGACCGTGTTTAGGTTATGCAACCTAGTAGTCTAAGCTGTAGGGGAAGACCAGCAGATTGGCTGTGCAGGTTGGTCCCACGGATTTGGGCCCATAGTTGGGCCCAATTCAGGTTCATTTTGCAAGACCTGGCCTGGTTTCTTATGTGTTGGTTATTGTTTAATACAACAATTATCTTGTAGGCTATAATATGGCATAATACTAATTAGTTAAAATAAGTTCTCAAATGCATTTTGAGAAAAATTGTGGAACATTTTGGGAAATGGTTTCCAAAGGATTTGGAACTGTGGATTTGAGTTGGTGGTTTTCGATTGTGACTTTCCTAGTAATGCTTGACATGACGGTTTGTGGTGGTTTTCCCTATGCTATTTTGTGGTACCTTTGAGACGGCTTTCGAAATAATTTTTGAAAATGGTTTCAAAAAGGATTTGGAAAAAGAAATACATCGATTTGAAAAAGTTTTGGAAAAGGTTTTCTGGTGTTTTTCGCTTGTAATGAGACCAAGAGGCTGAGACAAACGTTCATCGATTCCTGGAGATACGATACTCCTAGATTGTCATATACGTGGCCAAGACTGAGGTATGTGGGTCAAGGTACCAACTAGACGTGGAGGTATAGCACTTTGCTTGTTCTGGTTGCCGAAGACCTCTGGAACTGACTATACGTAGTGATATCGTGATAGCAGACCTAGGGGGTATAAGACATCTGTGTAGCTAGTCGTGATATCCTAGTTGATACAGATACCGAGACTGGTAGGAATCACATAGCCAAAAAGTTGTATCGACGAAGTAGGGGTATTGATAATTCTAAAAGGTTGGAGACACGTCCAAGGTTGTAGTTGCCGAGTGATTGTGACTATGGTACTACAAGACCCGACGTGGAGAACTGGATTATCCTTAGTGTCGGTGTTGACTAGGTCTGGGGTTAGAGTCCCTAGACACTCAGACTCCAAGGTATGTCAAAGGATGCACCCCGTGTATGTGATATATGAGATCAAGTGAGGTTGCGGTCGAGGTGATTGGACTCCTACATGAGATGGTTCACAGCAGCAGTGCAGTTGAGAAGAACAGGAGTTTCCAACAGCAGCTTGTAGCCAATGTCGATTGCTTGACACAAGCAACATGTCACTGTGTTAAGGGTCCTATCAAGGAAGTAGGGATGCCAGGACGGGCAAGCTGAGGTTGTCCGTGATAGTGCAGTGGGTTCAGGACTCTTGTCCTTAACAATTGCTTGTAGTCAGTACTTGTTGAGGCTTGTGTTGTTGTGCCTGTGAGTGGTGTCATGGTCTTCTTGAGATACAGATTTGTGTCATTTTTCTAAGATATGAATTTTACATGATTTTAGAGTAGATGCTCTGTGCTTGGTTTTGTTTCGATGGGTGAGAGAGGTGTTGGACTTGATTTGGCAAGAGTGGCTATTTCAAATGTGCATAAGGTTTTGAAAAGTATGCATATGATTTTGAAAAAGAATGAAAAGAAAATTATTTCAAAGGCATGATTTTAAAGAGATTTGTGGCTTACTGGACAATGGTAAATTACCTTATTGTGGTGTTTCGACATCCAGATGTGGTTCCGGAGTTTGGGTATTGCGACGTAATTACGCTCAGTTCCTTGATATTGGTCATCGAGTTGTTTGTGTGTTTAGTTGGGGTGTGTGTTAGGTGACCTTTCAGTGACCACTTATATGTATTTGTTTTGATGTTTTTCACAGGTACAGAATAGGAGTAGGAGTTTGTTAGTGCACATACAGATGGAGTCACCTAACCACACGTCAAGGGCTCTGAGTAAGTAAGTAGTTTAAATTTATTTTGGTTAATTATGTTGTTTATTACAATGATTGTGCTTGGATTTAGTTTGGTATTAATGATTGATATATATATATATATATATATATATATATAAAATATAACTAGGTTTGGTGTAGCGACTCGGGATTATTATACATATTAGTGTCATAGTTGTCTATGTGTGTGTAGACACCATGATTTTGAGGTGGCTCATAGATAAAGACTTTGAAGATGTTGCTTTGGATGTAGTAAGCCCTACCACTTTCGAATCCTATTTGACACTTTAACCAGCCAGAGATCAGTGCATAAACCGACCACAAGCCTGTAGCAAACCCGTGGCCCAATTAGTAATTCAGGCAGCTAGTGGAGAGCACCAATGTGGATGTAACTATGGCGGCGAGAATGGCAAAATATGCAAAAGTCGACAAAGTCACGGCAAAAATAAAAAATAAGCAAATGCAGGAGTTGCCACCTAGTCTATTCAAATGGAAGACGAGGAAAACTATATAAAATATGAAAATCATGCAAAAACAATGGAAAAGGTCTTTGTAAACTAGAAATATGGGTAAGGATCCCTGTTACGTACGAGGAAAGTGTTAGGCACCCTCGTACGCCTGATAAATCGGTCTTCTATTGGTTTCTCAATTGCTTATGAAATGTCGGCTATTCAACCTTTGCTATACGCCCGAGGGTGATATGCCATGCCATGCTAATGTGTGTGGTGTCTAAGATATGGGTGCATGATGTGTGAGGGTGTGTCCTAATGCTCAGAAGTATCACTCGTATGTCGGGTCAAGTGTTGATGCAAGAATATTGCATAATAAGATCAAAGATCTAATAATCTCGAGTGATTTTTCATCCTT
>JAMKQA010248823.1:0-18790 GCA_024699735.1 Posidonia australis | reverse complement strand
TTCTCCTTGTTATCACTGTATGCATCATATCATGTTGACCTAGAGCATGTATTTGACTAACTTGGATACATTATAAATGTGGTGAATATTTGTTTGCTGTCAATATTTAAATCTGAATTGTTGTACTTCTAATGATAGGTTATAAACATGGAATGGGGGAATTTTAGATTGTCACACCTTCCTACAACAGAGTATGACAATGCTTTAGATTATGAAAGTTTAAACCCTAGGGAACAGGTACACTGTCAATTATTTTCTGAGAGGATAATTGTGAATACAAGTTTCCTGATGTCCTTCTAAATGTTGTATGAATGTTGCAGATATTTGAGAAATTGATCTCTGGAATGTATTTGGGAGAGATTGTACGCAGGGTCTTACTAAGGATGGCCAAAGAAACCGGCTTGTTTGGTGTTGTCCCTCCTAATCTTGAAGTTCCTTTAGTACTACGGTAAGCCATCAAATTTATATGTTCTTTGAAACAAACGCATTAGATATATACGGTCGGTAGCTCCTCTTATGTTTTTGTGCAAGACTAGGCTTTTCCTACAAAAAACTAAATTTACTTGTCCTCTAGTTGTTGAACATTTCTATTTTTTAATTTGGTAGTTTGCTAAAATATCAATTCTGGATTCTACCTGTTAATATATATTTGAATCCAATATTCGCTCAGTGTTTGTATTCGTTTACATGCATCCATATCCGAATTGGGTAAAAGCATATATGCATATGGATGTCACATCACCTACTGTGGTAGTATACTAGTATTCATGTTTGTCTCAATAGATTGAATTAGTATGTTCGTATTTGAAATATATAATATGACTATAATTTCATTTTAAAATTTATTCCTATCTATTCGACAAATGCTAATACTCATATGGATGTCTGCAAGTAATATATATGAAATAACGAACTGATTTTAATAGCATTGCTTGACCATGATAAGTATGCAGACCATAAATTAAGATGCATTTACAGTTCTGAATGCTGCTTTTTACTCTTTTTGTATTTTTTTTCTAAAGGACTATTATGGCTGTTTCTTCTTGGAATGACAATGGGCAAAAGCAGTTTGTGTATGATCCTAGTATGTTCTTTCTTTCTTCTATCAGGGCTGTGTTTCACTGGTGTTCTCTATTCTGTACGAAGACTTCTTTTCGAAACTTTCAGTGAAAATGATACACATGCTCATATGACTTGCTTCTTGATATAACAGAAGCTCTTTATCGCTCTGATTTCTTCCCTGGACTTGGATGGATGTTGTCGAAATCGATATGGAATGAGCTATCACCAAAGTGGCCAAAGGCATATCCTTATTTGTTGATTCACTATGGTGTCTATTAGATTTGTCACTCTTTCCCAACTTTCTCGATAAATTTCTCCTTGACATTACAATACTTACTAGGATGACTGGATAAGGTTAAAACAGATACACAGAAATCGGCAATTCATTCGCCCCGAAATTTGCAGGACATACAATTTTGGAGAGCATGTAGGTACCTTCTGCTATTTCTACTTCTAATTCTATTCAGATGGTACATGGACTCTTTTTAATCTTTCTAGAAGCCTATAATCAGTAATTGTTAAAGTTTCTTCATTGATTCTCCACAAGTGAACAAATAGGAGCATTGTGTTAAACCTTTAAAGGGCTGGAATCTATGAGTCCTTTTTATTTGTAGTTAAAAGCCATTTTTTACAGTAATAATGTTATTACTGTAACCTTAACAGTTGGGATCTTGACTGCTACATTCATCTCATTACAGGGATCTAGCATGGGGCAGTTTTTTAAACAATATCTGGAATCCATCAAGCTGAATGACATTCAGGTAAATAGCCTGTACGTTCTTTCATTATTGTGGAAACAAACTAGTATTTCACCTTTTTCTGAAATATCAAATGTAATTTACCAAATCAGTTTGTTACTGACAGGTTGACTGGAAGTCAATGAATCTCAGCTACCTTAAGGAGGTCTCTTTTGTCTCTCAATATTCAGTTTTACCTCTGACCCATGTCATTATATTTTTTGAGCAATGTTTTGCTGTTAGCAGGATAACTTCTTGAAGCACTTCGCTAAAATTGTGTCAGATGCCAAGGCTGTATATGGACAAAATGCTGTAATGAAAGCACATAACATAGATGGCGATGTGCGTATCCAGTACCGTGACCAGGAAGACTTTGGGCAGATTGCACGGCAATTTGGAATTTTTGAAGAATGGAAGGCAATATTCTCATTTACTATGTTTATATTATAAAATCTTGCATGGCAGCATCTTTTCTGATACATTTCCATAGCCTGTCCATGGTTGTATTTAATACATTCTGATAGTTTTGCTCTTGTTAAGAGGCTGAAATACTTGAAAGCTAGGATTGTCTTGAGTGATCCTCTTCCAGGTATTGTTGATAGGGTAATTGTTTTACAAGCATATTTTTGAAATGTAGTTGTTTTGCAAAAAATGTTTTGATTAGATTTTCAGAGTGCAAAGTTATGTGCGCCCAGTAGTGCCTGGCTGCCTGCAAACAAAACTATTAAGCAGATTCTTTTGATCCGTTTTTTATGTCAGTTTTTAATATCCATGTCAGGCAGTTACTATAGAAAAGCACTTGCCATATCCATTAACTTTTGCCACCAGTCTTACACATTGCTATTTTTACCAGGATGGGGTCCCAAGAACAGCATACAAAGGAGTCGTAGTTTTTCGATATCAAAGTTCTAGACGCATTTTCCTTGTTGGCCCTGATTCACTCAGGCAGCTTGGCATCTGATGGAAATGCTAACATTACCTGATGCATATGGCTTACAATGAGCATTTGTCTTGATGATTCATGGATAGAAGATTCAAATATCCCTATTCTGTCAACCCAGAATTGGAACAGTTATTTCTACAAGAAGCTGGAGCATCTCTCCTTTCCATTGTAGGTGTATCACAGAGAAATCCATGTTTCACTTAAGTGGAGGAGAATGGATTTAAAAGCGACCATCCTAGACTAGATCCAACATCAAACTGGTTATAACCACCCTTATAGCGTGAGAAACAATTTTGTATGTAAGCTAGCTATGTTTTACTTGCAAATTAGGTGATCTTCTTGTGTACATGCAATTAATGTACCCACTTGATAGACTGTGATGTTGTATTGTTGTGATTTGCTGTTGGCAAACGTTGTAGTATCACAATCAGGCTTCATCTTGAAGGCCTTTTGAATGCATTGGCATGATTCTTACTTTTCTTTGATGACAGTTGAGTACCTTTACAAAGAAAACTCCACTACACTCTGTTACCAGCAGCAGTTTGATGATTGTATGAATTTTTCATAGTGGGAATGGATTGTATGCAGTCTTATTAAGCTTATATGATTAGACTCAGTTCTGTAAAACATCAATTGTTGCCTATTCAATTATATTCTTTATTTGCAGGCAACAGTGATCTAATGGTAAGATTCAGTAGTTCTTTAACCTAACTTCTCAGAAACAGTGACCCATTGTGATGAAGGTTTTCTACTAGTTTTCAAATAATCATGGTGCATCGTTGGTGCTGAAATAAGCTACCCGTATATCTCATAAACAAATCATTGATATGTTTGGATGTGAATACGAACTTCATTACTCTGACCCCATATTTTGCTTGCTTTCCAGCTGCATTTGTTTAATAAATATTGCATTCCAGTTCTGGAGCTGCATGGACTGAACGCAATCTTTGAACACATATTTGGAGTCTTCCGTCAAAACTGGCCGTGGTCCTGATCATGTAGCAATTTTTTTTTGTTTATAAATGCTAAGTGATCTCGTTGCAACTTGCAGGTAGATGTTTTATATAGCTTTTATAATATGAGTCCAAATAATCAAGTCGTTCTTAAACATACTGCAACTCGAGTTAGTAATGACTCTGGATTGTTGGCAGCATAAGTTAACAGTTTAATGAAACCACTTGCGAGTTGTGCCATTGGCTGAAAATCGAGCGTGTCGTGCAGTGGCGGTGTATTGTTGTATCCTCTGTGGAACGAGAGGAGAGGGATTGTAGTGGTGCAGATTAGAGAAGCACACCATTTTTTATTTTTAATTCAGCAAAACACGCAGCATTTGAATACACTAACGAAACGATCAGTGGTTGTTTGGTCCCACACCAAAGAAACGGACAGCATTTGATTACACTGGCGGTGCGTTGGTTGCTGCTCCCACTTTCTTCGAGGGTCACATCTGCTCCTTCGTATAGTGTTGTATTGTATCAATCTTGGAAATCGGTCTTGGCAAAAATAACGTGATAATATGAGCGAGGACCCAAAAGAAACTTCTTTTCTAATTGATATAAAAACTGCTTCAATTAAATCCACGCCCATTAAAGGGGTTATAATGCCCACTTTGAGCTAAATAATTTGCATCGGGTTACTTTCCTCATTTTTTTTTATACCATTTGAATAAACTAGTGTACTTGATTGTGAGTAGGCAATGTTAGGATGAAGAAAACCAACGACTATGATTGAATCCACCGTATCATTATAACAACCTTGTACCATTACCATATTTTTGTCAAGTGGTGCAATAATATTGAAGTTATCAAAAGAATTCTAGATTCTTCCATCATGTATTATATAAATACATATATAGTAAGGGAAACAAACTAGTTGAAACTCTACATTTTTGTTTCTTTCTTTTTGGTTTTAATATGATATCAAAGCTATAAGCCATTTTTCTTGGCTGTGCTTGAAGATCTTCTCCTACTTCCTTCTCTTTGTCTTGTCCTATTTTCTTCTTTTTCCTTTTTTTTTTCACAATGACCACTTCAACCTCTAGTACAAATACTCCAATTTCTACCATCGTCTTCAACTCCACCACTTCTAACAATATTCTCAACCTAGTTCCAATCAAACTCAATTAGAATAACTATGTCTTATGGCATGCACTCTTCTCGACCGTTAATCATGGGTATGATTTAATGGGATACATCGATGTCAACTATCCCAAATCATCTACTGCCTCTTTGACGAAGACGGATACGAAGGCCACTTCAGCTAGTAGTGCCATTGCCTCTTCCTAGCATCGACAATATCAACTTATGTTAGGTTGGTCATTGGTTTTATTCTCTGAAGTTATTCTCTTAAGAGTTGTTTATTATACAACCTCTCATGATGTTTAACTGGCTCTTGAACGAATTTTTGCATCTCGTTTTCAAGCCCATCTTCTTCAGTTTTAGTTTGAACTTCAAACCATGAAAAAGGGTACCAACTCCATGGTGGACTATATTTCTCATACTATTTCTATTGCAATTGCTTTATCTGTTGCTGGCTCTTCCATTTCCGATCAAGAGTTTTGTCTCTTTATTTTAGACAGACTTGGACCAAAGTATGAGAATTTGGTTGTTTCTTTAGCTACTAAGTCTAAATGTTTGAGTATTGAGGATGTGTAGGGTTTTCTATTCAACTATGAAATCCGAATGTCTCATCAAGCACATTAGTTTGAACACGTTTCTCTCGCCAATCTTGCCACTAGAGCTCCTTCTCACGGTAGTCGCTTTGGCAGTCGTAGTGATCACACTTACAATAACTTTAGTAGAGGACGAGGTTGGTTTCGTGGAGGTCAGATTGGGAACCCATCCAATTGGAATGGGTTCAACTCCTCTATGTACTGTCAAATATGCACATACATTGGTCACTTTGTGTTGAATTGCTTTTGCCACTTTAATACTCAGGCATTTGCTCCCACCTATACATCACCATTGGCACATTATGTTGCTACAGATAACAACATTGGCAATGAGTCTTGGTATTCCGATTTTACGATTCAGGTGCTACTCATCATGTTACTAATGGCATGAACAAATTTGGTTGTAAGTACCCTTATATTGGTCATGACTCTCTTACTGTGGGTGATGGTATTAGTCTTTCAATTACTCATCTCAGTTCATCTACCATTCTAACTAAACATGGTAAGGCTTATCTTCGTGACATTCTTCTGGTTCCTTCCATTCGAAAAAACTTGTTTTCTGTAAAACATTTCTATCTTGAAAATCATGTTGTTTTCGTGTTTGATGGTCATAACTTTTGTGTTAAGGATTGTGTCATGAACAAGGTTCTTCTTCAAAGATGAACTAAGGAGGGTCTCTACAATTACAATTCTCCTACAACATCTTTGTGCTCTACTATTCCTTAAGGTTTCATAGCAGCTTGAGCCTTTGTTAGGTTGTGACATGCTAGATTGGGCCACCCTAATCCCATGACCACTTAGTCCATTCTCAAGCATTATGATCTTCCTTTATCCTCCTCTACTCTTCCATTTTGTAATGCTTGCAAATTAGGAAAAACTCACAAGCTTCCTTTTGTCTCGAGCACAAATATTATCACAAAGCCTCTTGAATTAATTTTCAGTGATTTATGAGACCCTTCACTTATTTCTTCTATGCATGGATACGAATACTACGTTCATTTTATTGATACTTATTCCAAATACACATGGATATTTCCTTTAAAAATAAAATATGATGCTTTACCTACTTTCGTCAAATTCCATGCCAATATTGAGAAATGATTGGGTCACAAAATAATCACATTTTAGAGTAACAATGGTGGTGAATATGTAGCTTTCAAAAATTATTTACAAGCACATGCCATTATCCAATGTTTCTCATGTTTTCTTACTCATGAACAAAATTGGACTTTTGAACAAGAGCACAAACTTATTGTTGACACAGGCCTCACACTTTTGGACCATTCAAAATTGCCTAAGTCTTTTTGGATAGAGGCTTTTCTAACTTCAACTTTTCTTATCAATTGTATTCCTTAAAGGTTATTGGATTGCAACAGCCCACTTGAAATTCTGTTTGGCGATTATATCATAATCAGATGTCTATCTCTTTATTAAACATATTGTAACCAACAGTACACTATTTTTGATTTATTGCAATGATATCATTACCACAAGCACCAACTCCAATGAAATTACATCCATCATTAGTAAACTTACTCAAGCCTTTGTTGTCCGTGATCTTGGTGTTCTGCACTACTTCTTGGGTATCAAGGTACATCACACATTGCAAGGTATGTATCTTTCTCAAACCAACTATCTTGTAGATTTTCTTTGTCAATTTCATCTTAAGGATATCAAACCTTGTGCCTCCTTGATGGCTGTCTCCTTTAAACTCTCTGAATTTGATGGCGAAGTGCTACCTAATCCTTCTCAATTCCGTAGTATGGTAGGAGCTTTGTAGTAATTGACTATTATTTGTCTTGACGTTGCATATGTGATGAATTGTATCTATTAATTCATGGCAATCCCACATCCTTGCATTTTACTACGACTAAGAGAATCTTAAGATACTTAAAACATAAAGATCAACATGGACTTCTCTTTCGACGATCACCTTCCACTCAACTTCAAGCATATTCAGATGGCAATTAAGCAGGGGCCAATGACAATCGACATTCCTAGAGTGGTTTCTATATATTCATGAGACCCAATTTATTTGGAGTTCAGGAGCATGGCAACTGCTACATGTGAAATTACATAACTTTTCATGTTTATCAAAGAACTTTAAATTCCATAAAAACATCTGCTAATATTGTGGTGTGATAATCTAGGAGTAACATTTCCCATTACTAATCCTCTTTTCCATACAAGGAGAAAACATATTGACATAGATTATTATTTTGTGGGTGAAAAGGTTGTTGCCAAGCAACTTGATGTTCAATTCATCTGCTTTTCTGATCAAATTGCCGATATGTTAACCAAATCGTTGAGTATATCTCAGTTTGCTGCTATGAGGGACAAACTTGCCATTCATTTTCACTACTGTGCTTGAGGAGGTCTGCTAAAGTACAGAAAACCAACAACAATAATTGAATTCGTCGTATCATTATAACATCTTTGTACCATTACCATGTTTTTGTCCTATAGTGTAATAATCTTGAAGTTATCTAGAAGAATTCTAGAATCTTCTACTATATAAACACACTTATAGTAATGGAACCAAATTAACTGGAATTCTCTGTCTTTTCTTCTTTTTTGGTTTTAGCAGTTGCAACATATACAACGATTGTGACATGAGCATCATGTGTTAATTCATTCTCTTAACTAGTCCTCTACTTATATGGGCATAGGCATGCATTTAATGTCATGCTCGATAATAGTTTTTCTTTGTTCACATGGAAACCACAACGTTAGATTTTGCTAGGTTTTTTTTGTTACTTGTACGACATGTAGAAATATTTTAGTGCTGTAAGTATCTGGTGGGTCCTTATCCATAATCTTCCTTGGTTTACTATTCTTACTTCCTATCTCTGGTAATTTCAGGTCTAAGTTTTACTCTACAATTACAAATTTGCAAGTAGTATCTGTTTTTCTATGTTCAATTCAAAATCTTTTATCAAGAATTCTACCTTGTGTAAAAAAAAAAGAATTCGAAACATCCCTCTTGAAAGTGTTCTGTGAGATTAGGTGAGAAAATTAAGCTCCTTTAGTTATTTGGTTTTTTGAATAATGTAAGTGATATAAGTATTTTTTTAATAGAAAAATCATGTTTGATAAATCTATTTATTTATTTTTGGTTTATCATGGATCCATTTGTTGACTTTTGCTCTCGAAAAAAATCTACTTCATTGAGTTTTTTTTCTCAAGTTTAAAACCAAGTTTCAATTTACGTGTCATATCTAATATCTAAAAAAAAAAAACAAATTTGTTTGGTTTATAAACTCTAATTTAAATAAATAAAATATTATTTTGTGGTTTAAAAACCACCAAACAAAACGAAGCCACAGAACAATTGCACTCCAAGCATAATTGAATACAAGCTAGATGTGATTGTTTTTTGATAGTTTATAATCAAAATATTGGGAAAATTGAGAAAGAATTAAATTACGCAAGACTTGATTATTTTATAATATATTTTATATTCTACATGGGAAATTTTTTCTGAGACCAAGTCTCGTTGTAACAGCAGCAGTACAAGAAGATTATCGTCTTACATGATACATTATACTCTAGATTTTAAAACAGTAAAGTCAGTAATAATTCTGTACTTCAGATTGGTCTCACTGTTGACCATTCCCATGAGAAAGGCTTTTTATATTCCATGGTTTTCGAAAGCAGGGCAGACGACCCAAAGCGTAAACGGATTCACTCATTTCCTGTCATGTCATATTCATTTGGTTCACTTCCAACCCAACAATGTTTTTAAACGCGTAATTAAGTTGACGAGACATGCAACACCATGTTACGCTACCATGACGTTGGGTTAGAAGTTAGAACTCGTCAAATAGTTTCATTACATTAGCATAGAAATGACGTTAAGTTACTGCATATTTCTCACCCAAGTACCAAAAGCGGCTTCCAACCATGCAATCCAGTGTTTCACATACGCCTCTGCGGACGACCATGTTCAACAAAATTAATTCACAATAAACTCGAGCATTTATAACTAGGGTGACTACTAAAATGCTAAAAAAAATTAAATCAGAATGGAAAATAATGGTAAAATGGTGATTACTGATTAACCATGACATGTTGCAGAAGAAGAAGTCATCGTCAGAAGAAGTCAATCTCATATTCTCAAAAAGAAGAAGAAGAACGCAAAAATGCAATCTCACAAGGGACTAGAAGCAAAAGATGCCATTTACGACAAATCACGAATGGCGGCTGAGAAAAGGTGGCTCCCCACACGGATTAGAAAGCTAATGAAGTGGAGAAAATCTTTGGGAAATCGCAATGAACGAACAAAAATTCGGCTTTGGTCCACTGCCGCCGTCCTTTTTACCCTTCACGCTGTCCTTTTTCGAGGGGAGCCCAAACTATTACAACAATTCGGCTTTGGTCCACTGCCGCCGTCGTCTTCGACTTCTTCTTCTTCTTCTTGTTGGATCAGTCGGGGGTGTCGATGGAGTGCCGGTGGCCGTCGTGAAGCGGTGGCAGTGGAGGTGAAGCTGAAGGCACAGGTGGACAGGTACGTCGTTCACCTTCCCTTTGATCGTTGTTTTCGACTGAGGCCGCCTTAGTTTGATTGAAGCTTTTTTTGGTCTTGATTTGGGAGGTGGGGAAGGGGGTGGGGCGGGGTGGGGTGGTGTTGTCAGATTTATGGTTGGGTGTTGTGGTAAAGTTGTCGTCTTTTTGTTCGGATCGATTTGTTTTCGGGAGTATGGTTGCTGGATTTCTTGAAGTCTGCGGAGCTAGGGATTTTGATTTGGGGCAGGGAAGAGAGTGGTTGTCTGTTGTTTCCTTTGTGGCTGTGGTAAAAGGTGCTTCGTATCTGATTGGTTTTGTTGTGCTCTTCTGGTGGTGCCTATAAAGTTGGTTCTTTTTGGGCATGGTGCTGCCATTAGGAGGGGATTTTTCTGTTTTAGGGGTCAGAGTTCAGCGGGAGGTCGTCAATTTAGCTTTATTGATTACTGGAGTTCTAACTTATAATGCGTAGTATTGTTGGCATCATCATTTGTGGTTGTCTTAAATGTACTTGTGAAAGCATATTATGGAAGAATTGAAAGCTCAAGTTTTATGTAGTTGCTGCTTTATTTGTTTTCAGTCAAAATTCAGGTGTTTTTGTTCGTTTGCATTTAGTCGTTGTTCTTTTATGTATGGGTGTTCCTTTATTATGTAGTGGCAGAACGCCTAAAAGTGCCGACACCTTGTGCATGTCCACAGATAAGAACAGATGGCAGAAGTGCACGAGGTAAATTATGACCAACCGTCTGATGAGGGGAACTATGAGATGTTGTATCTTGAGCCAATTTACGATGCTTTTATCTGCCCACTCTCAAAACAAGTTATGCGGGATCCTGTTACCTTAGAAACTGGAGTTACTTTTGAGCGTGTGGCAATTGAGAAGTGGCTAAGGGAATGTAAGCTCCATGGAAGAAGGCTCACTTGCCCAGTGTCACAGAAGGATCTCAGTAGTGCTGAGCTAAACCCCAGCATAGCACTGTGTCATACGATAGAAGAATGGAACCAAAGGAATGACGCTGCTCAGCTTGATTTTGCTCATAATTCACTCTCTCCAGGAAGCTCAGAAAGTCAAAATTTAAGGGCTTTAAAGTATATTCAGAACATATGCCAAAAAAGCAGGTCTCATAAGCATGTTGTGCGCGATGCAGATCTAACACCAATGATTACCAATGTATTGAAGAGTAGGAGTGAGAGTGTCAGATGCAAAGCACTAGAAACACTTCGTTTAGTTGTGGAAGATGATGATGACAACAAGGTTTTCCAAATGTTTCTCCTTATTTTCCTCTATTTAATTGGCTTCCTGCATTTCTCTTACCAGACTTTTATTTGATAGGAAGCTGTGGCAGTTGGTGACACAGTACGCATGATTGTCAAGTTTTTGTCTCGTGAGCTGACACAGGAGAGGGAGGAGGCAGTGTTGCTATTATACGAGCTCTCAAAGTTAGAATCTCTGTCTGAAAAGATTGGAGCAGTAAATGGATCAATTCTAATACTAGTTGGAATGGCAAGTAGTAATTCAGAGGACATACAGACAGTTCAAAAAGCTGAAAAGACACTAGAAAACTTGGAGAGATGTGAAGCAAATGTGCTGCAAATGGCTACAGATGGAAGACTGAGACCACTTCTTAGACTCCTCCTTGAAGGTCCTTCCTGCCCGTTTTTGTTTTTGCCATCATAATGCTCTTTGTTGGATTTTCTCACCTTGTCATTTCTTTTTTATTCTGTTAGTATTGTGTGTTCTGCACTCTAGGGTGATCTACAAAACTCAGACATAGCCAAAGTGATCTGTGTCTTATTGGACTTGCCTTTTTATGTGTTGGTTGTTGAATATAATTCCAAGGAATGTCTTTATCAGCTACTGATTCTTTTGGGCAGTCACAAGGAGAAAAACCCCATGAATCCAATTCCCCTTTCGCTCCATTCATCCTCCAGTTACCCTTTCTTTTTACCCATGGTACCAACACCCCCTTTGTTCAGTGGCTAACATAGATTTCTCGTCTACTAACTTGGAAGGGTGATAAGGACTGAAGAAGTTCCTGTTTCTTTGGGTACATATAATTTAAAAGAAAAATAATTTAAAAAAAAGAGCGTTATAAGCTCTATATAAATGTTAATTTGATGTTACTATTTCATATAAACCATAAAACATGATATGTGACTTGGAATGTAGAGAGTTATGGAGAAGTACCCTTAAGACCAACATTTGGGCTAGCTAAATACGATGATCTTACTTGATGAGTGAATTGCAATCAGGAAGTTGACATGCTCCACAAAAGAAGTGGAAAACTTTTGATGGGATTTAGGATTCCATCAGTATACATCTTTTGCTGCTTTCGCTATTTGAGGTGACATACCAAAAATTTAGGTAGTTGACCAAGTTTATTGTTAAATTCACGTATCCCCAATCTTATAGGAAAAAGACTTTCTTCGCTTTGTTTATTTTTTATCAGAATCTTTCTTGTTCAGTTGTTCATGAAATTAAGTGTGGGAATAAGGAGATATTTTACAACTAATAAATCATGACATTTATAGTTCTCTTTTTACCTTGTGATTTTCTGTTCACTGGGTTAGAATATTTTTCAGCTAAAAAAACAAAAATGGGTGCAGAGATGGTGGATGAAGGACAAAGATAATAAAAGAGGAGAAAACCAACAAAAAATTAGGATTGAGTAATACTTCTCGCTGGAAATGAGCTATGATATCTATGGTTTTATTTTGTATCTTTGCTACATCTTCCATTCACTATGTTAGAATGTGATTAACATGGGTACAAATGAGTGCAGAAATGACAGACATGTTCAATGTGAAATTAGTATGGAAAAAGCAGATATTTTGAGAATTTCCTGGGTGGTTAGTGTCTTAGCATAACTGTTAGAATCAGTAGTCACACAAGTGGATTTTCTAGGAAGACAATAAGATATTATGATGTGTCACTAGATGTTATTAATTGAAATTTGGGCATCCAGCTGGAAAACAATTGCCAATAAGTGGAGGGCCACACCCTCATGAGCCATCCCTTAAACCCATCTACAATCAATATAGGTCTATTCTCGACATCCCTTGTGTCTATTTTTTTTAACCGACTCTTTTTTTAAATCAAACATGGATGTATTGAGTTGGCTGTTTTTTATTGTGCTAACCTTTGAAGTCTAGGCTTCCAAATTCTAGGCTTCCAAATGAAAGCCAATCGATAATGACTTAAAAGGCATCTGGGTTTTATACTTGTGACTTGTGAGACCCATGATCAGTCAACATGATGTTATTCTCAATATTTCAATTGCATGTGGTCTCTTTGAGATTCTAAACATGTCTATTTTTTGGGATTAAGGTTCTATGAGCACCAGTTTTGGCTTTGATAACATGTTCGAAGTTGTGGGCATTATTGTTAATTGGCAATGCGTGAAGAGGTTGAGGATCTCAGAGATAATTTGTTCTATGATTTATCAAGCTAAGACCATTATCAGCACAATTACATGCAACCTATTATAGGTCCTAGATGTGTCTCTTATTGAAATCATAGTGGATATTTCCAGCGTCCTTTTTGTGTTCATATTATATTGTTGTTTGGGCATCCAACTCATTAGTAGCTGTCATCATCTTTTATTGTAAGACTGTTATCCACACTTGTCTTACATTTGGGCCTTTTTTTGGTTTCATACGGCTCATTTTATTAAGATGGTGGACAACACTGGACATATTAGCCTATTTTGTAGACCCGATATCATGTTGATGTTAGTTTATCTATCTGAAAACCAATTGATAATGATTGGAGTTTTGTAATCTTATAAACTACTTGTGGACTCCATCAATTTTGTGCTTCTACGTAAAAATGAGGAAAATGGTTTTAGGGAATTACGTGAAAGATGTGGATGATACGTCTATATTGCTTAATGTAGTTCACAAGTATTTGTTATTATTTAGTTGATAACAAGGTGTGCAGGCCTTCAACATCAAGCTTGAGGTTTACTAGTTGCATGTGTATAGATTACAGTTTTTGTACTAGTTTTACAATCCTTCACTCACTGTTGTTTATCATGTATATCTACAGGTTCACCTGAAACCCAGCTCACCATGGCTTCATATCTTGGGGAGCTTGTTTTGAGCAATGATGTGAAGGCTCTGGTGGCTGAGACTGCAGGATCATCCTTGGTAAAAATTATGAAAAGTGGAACAATGGAAGCAAGAGAAGCTGCTTTGAAGGCACTGAACCAGATATCGTCTTGTGTTGCAAGTGCTAGGATATTGATCAAAGTTGGCATCCTTCCACCATTGGTCAAGGACCTTTTCAGTTTTGGCATTAGCCAGCTACCCAAGAAACTCAAAGAAGTTACAGCTACAGTGTTGGCCAATATTGTTGCTTCTGGGGCTGATTTTGAGTCAATTCCTCTTGATAATGCACATCATACCCTGGTTTCTGAAGATGTAATCCACAGTCTACTACATCTCATCAGCAATGCTGGTCCTGCTATAGAATGCAAGCTTCTGCAGGTACTTGTTGGGCTCACCAGCTCTCAAGCAACCATTCAGAAAATAGTTGCTGCCATTAAGAGCCTTGGTGCAACTATCAGCTTGATTCAATTTATTGAAGCTCCACAGTGGGAAATCCGTTTGGCTTCCACAAAACTATTACATAACATCTCACATTACATGAGTCGAGAGCTTGCTGACAGCTTATATGGAACCCCTGGGCAGCTCAAAGGATTGATCAGGATCATCTCAGAGACCAATGGGATCTCAGAGGAACAATCAGCTGCAATTGGACTTCTGGCAGAGCTCCCTGAGAGAGACATACGGATCACCCGCTATCTTTTAAATGAAGGGGCATTTGCTATAATCATCTCAAAGATTCATGGTGTTAGACATGGGGAGAATCGGGGTGGACGCTTTGTCACACCTTATTTTGAAGGACTTGTCAGGGTTCTCTCTAGACTCACTTATGCTCTCGAAGAGGAACCAGCAAGTGTTATGCTTGCTCGGGAGCACAATCTCACAGCATTCTTCATGGATTTGCTTCTAGCAAATGGCCTTGATAATATACAGATGATATCTGCTGTGGCATTAGAAAATCTCTCAAAGCAGTCTAAGCATCTTACAAGAATCCTTGAGGTTCCTAATCGCCGTTGTAGCCTTTTCCAATGTTTCTTCAGGAAGCCAGTAATGAATGGTCGCTGTAGAGTTCACCGTGGAATCTGCTCAACAAAGGAAACCTTTTGCATTGTAGAGGGTAAAGCAGTGGAAAAATTAGTTGCATGCTTGGACCATGACAATGAGAAGGTGGTTGAGGCTGCTTTGAGTGCACTGTGCACTCTACTGGATGATGATGTGGATGTTGAACAAGGGGTCTTCGTGTTGGTAGATGCAGAGGGGGTTAAACCAATACTTGAAGTCTTACTCAAGAGCTCTACAGAGATACTCCGACAGACGTCAGTTTGGGCTGTGGAGAGGATTTTAAGGACAGACGAAATTGCTTATGAAATCTCAGGTCATCAGAATATCGGAACAGCATTAGTTGATGCCTTCCAGCATGGTGATTACCGGACAAGGCAAATCGCAGAACGTGCATTAAAATGGGTGGACAAACTACCAAATTTCTCAGGAATATTTCAAAAAAATTGATAACGAGCATTATTTGGAACTTGTGCTAGCTGCCTTTTCCAGTGCTTTTTGTGCAAGTTTGGATCTTACTTTATCCATTTTCTCTCTGTTTGTTTGTTCACATAAATTGCAGTGAGATACAGGTGACTGATTATGATGTTCGGGAGTGTTCTCTAGTCGGAGAAAGAAAATTCTGCCTGGGATATCTGATAGCCGTATCTTCTTTGAAGACATTGGACACTCGCGTATGATTATTTACTGTTTTGGATGTAGAATTAAAACATTTTTTTAGGTGTATAACGTAATAATCGAAAGTGTCAAGTTGTTGTAGGTTATTGTTTGCAGGTTATTTTTTCTTCCTTTTCTCCCCATTGCTTAGTGAGAGTTCCAACACGATACATGTAAACTTTTCAGAAGTGTATAATCATTATTGGTTCTATCTAATGATGTACTCCTGTGTTTGATTATTCTATAGTCCTACAGAGAGCTTAGTTGCGGGCATGAACTACAGAGCACATGTATGTATTTTGTTTAGAAACACAAGCTGCGGGAATACCCAGTTGTGCCAAATAATGTTAGTGTTCGTCCATGAAAGTGTGGGCTGCCTGTATTGATAGCCAGGATTTTTGGGCCTAGGCTTGCAAACAAGAATATTCTTTGTGGAAGGCCTCCGTTGGGCTACATTTTGGTTCTAATCATGGAGATTTAGGATGACAGCGGTGAGAGTAATTCTCAGCAAGAGGTGAATATATAGGTGTAGGCGGACGACTTGATTCCTCGAAGAGCTTTTTCTTATAATCTGTTGGAAAAAAATCAGAGAGATTTCAACGAGAAAGTGGGTATGTTTTTATTAGAATGATGTTGGTCTTTGCCCCTAAGGAGGGAAAATAATACTGATAACGCAATAGATTTGATGCTTGGACAGTTGGACTCACAGAAAGTTGTCCGAGTAATCCAATTTAAAACACATTATAGCTCTACTTTATTTTGTTATCTATTTGGGACTAAGTAGCATTGGAAAATGACGATAAATATAATGCAGGTATTTTTCAGAATCATGAACTGAAATACATACGGGACCACCTAATTGTGCCTTACGGCCTATTGATTATGTGAAGGTTGAGTATGAGAAATACTTAACGCTACAATTAGACGCATTTTTTCTTAGCTGAAAAGTGATAATGTGAAGGTTGAGTGTGAGACACCCATGAGGTTGGAGAAATATTATGATTTTTTTTTGAATAGGTAGTTATCAGCCCTTAGTCGTTTTGGATCCTTCCTCCAGTCTCTCTCTACTTCTTTTGTCCATTGGATGTCTAGTTCCAATGCGGTTCTTTCCCTGAAGGAGGAGGGGACCTGGATCTGGTTGGAAGGGATCCCTCACTACTTATGGTGCATAGAAGTTTTCCATAGAATGCTTTCAGACTTTTCTGATTTATTGGATGTCGATCTTTCATTCGACAGAGTTAAATCCTTGGGTTTTGTTAGGGTAAGGATAAAGATTCACTCTGGTAAGGAGATCCCTAATGTTAGGTTCTTTGCCTATGGGAAAACTGTATACCTGATTAAATTCAGGCATAGTTGGGACCTCTGTTCCTCTTCCCCCCCACTCAAATGACCTTCCCTGCATGGCCTAAGCAATCATCTCAGCCCTCCTCATCTAGGAACCTGCAACCTATAAGGAAACCCTTTAAAAGTAATAAAGGTTGGCGTGGTAACAACAGTGGGAAGAACCTCACTGCACCCAAAACTCAGCACAAATCTGAGAAAAATGTTTGGACGAGATCTACTTCTACTGCACCCCCTTTGTCTTCTGCTCATAACACAGCTGGAATTCTTCCCACCCCTTCAGCTTTTGGACCAACAATATCAACTCCTCCTTCTCTGGTTGGTACCCCTATCCCTCCCCCTCAGAGATCTAATCCAGATGATCCCAATGCTGCTTCCACCTGAGTGGAAACTGAGATTAGAGCCAGAAACCTCTCTCTGGCAAAATTCAAAAAAGTTATGGCAATCTATGATTGTCTGGAGCAAGAAGATCTGGGTACTACCACCTCTGAGAAGCCAGCTTCGCGGTCTCCTACACCTGTGCATGCTCCAGGTAATGTTCATCAATCATTTGTAGATTATGATAATGGTTTTAATTATAACTCTGCTTCCAACAGTGTCCATGATTTATCTGACTCCAATATGGATACCCTGGTTAATTCTGAGGTTAACCAAGTGGATCCGTTACTGTGGGACTCTTATGATCATTTTCAAACATTCTGTGAGAATATTGGTATCTCATTGGCTTCAAAAAATGAATCAATAGCCTTCTTTAATTAAGTTAGGTAGGATCAAGGCAAGGAGTATATTAATTTAGAAGATTCTACTGTATCCTCTGTGAGGATAGGATCCTCTGTTTCTTCCATTAACTTTTTATGATTATAGCAGCATGGAACATTAGAGGTTTGGGTTCTGGTCATAAGAGGAGAGAGTTAAAAGAATTTATCATATCTAACAAATGTGATGTTATTATTATTAGTGAAACTAAGAAGGAAGAGTTCACTGAAGGGTCTCTAAGGCTTATAGGAGGTAAAAAAATAAACTCCTGGTCTTTGGTGCCTTCTACATGTGCATCAGGGGGTATCCTAATAGGATGGGATAGTAGGCTATTAAAGATAATCAGGTGTATTCCCTCCAATTACTGCCTCTCTATAAACTTTGAAAATTTAGATGTTAATCTGGACTGGTGGCTCACTGGGGTTTATGGTCCATGTGATCATAACCTGAAACCCCTATTTATTGAAGAGTTACACTATATCAGTACACTTGTTAATAACCACTGGATTCTGGGGAGAGATTTTAATGTGATTAGGTTCCCCAGTGAGCATTCCCTCCATATTAATAAAACTTCTCACATGGATAGATTTAATGATTTTATTGATCAGAATTCTCTGATTGACTTCTCTCCAAATAATTTCTCCTTCACCTGGTCTAATTTTCAAGATCATCCCACATTAGTAAAGCTTGATCGTTTTCTAGTTTCCCCAGGCTTGTCTGGGAAATTCCCTGACGCTTTCTGTTCTGCCACCAGAATTGTGTCGGACCTAATTGGAGTCCGGTTTGAGGATGCACAGCTGTCTCGATTTGCGTGCCATTCCTTTTCTTTTCTTTTCTTCCTCTTTTTCTTTCTTTCTTCCGCGAGCCCTACCTTCCACCATTTCTTCTCTGTCTTCTTCTTCTTCCTCTTCTCCCTCCCGTGCCACCACCGACGGAGGCCCGTGCCTCCCCATC
>JAMKQA010248821.1:0-10680 GCA_024699735.1 Posidonia australis | reverse complement strand
GTGCCGATGTTGTCGTTCTCCTCCTCCACCAAAACCTTCTCATTTCTCCCGTCCAACTTCTCCTTAAACCCTACCATTCCAAGCCCATATCTTTCACGTCTTCCCCTCGTCCTCGAATCCCACATCCCTCCATCTCCAAAGCTTCTACCCCATGCCATGACCTCCAGTACTTCCTCGTCACCCTCTCCCATCTTCCTCCCTCACCTGGAATCCCACCATGAACCAGAGGAGGCAGAAGTGGAGGAGGAGGACGTGGAGGAGGAAGAAGTAGAAGAGGACGACCCAGATCCCATCCGTGACTTCTTGGAGGCCAGAGCCTCCCAAAATCCCGACCCAATTCAAGAGGGTCGGATGTCCTTCCAAAGGAACAGGAAGATTTCATGGCAACTCGCGGATATCGACCAGCCACCACCGGAGTCTGTCTCTGAAGACGAGGATGGCGAGGACTTGGGGCTGGGATTGGATGGAGACCTCCAAGTTCTTCTTCCCGAATCGGACGGTGGTGTTGTCGGGGAAGTGCTGCAGATTGCGAGGGCTTTGCCGGAGAATTCGACGATCGGGGAGTTCTTGGGGTCGTACGAGGGGAGGATTGGGGAAGGGGAGTGCATTGAGTTGCTGCAGAGGATGGGGGAGGAGGGGTTGGTGTTCTGTTGCCTGTATCTATTTGAGTGGATGTGTTTGCAGAAGCCGTCGTTGCTGACGCCGAGGTCGTGTTCGGTGTTGTTTCCGGTGTTGGGTAGGGCAGGAATGGGAGACAAGTTGATGGTTGTGTTTGAGAATTTGCCGAGAGCGAAGCGGTTCAGGGATGTTCATGTGTACAACTCAGCGATTTCGGGGCTTTCATGCTGCAAGAGGTGAGAGTCCTGTTTTTGCTCACAATGTTGCTTTCACCTAGCTTATTTTCTGAGATATGTCTTTCGCTCTTAATGATGCTGCATTATCAAAAAAAAATTCCATCAGAAACAAATGCTGTTAATTCCCTAGGTATCAGAAACTCGATTTGTACAGGGAATGGTTTGAACTGTTGGCATGCTGTAGTATGATTGATGGACAGATGATGTTAAACTTTTAGTGAACCATGACAATGAAAATTTAAGTCTCGACTTCTCAAAAAAAGACAAGGAAAATCACTCTTCTTGCAATCTAAACACTGAAGTTTCAAACATATATTTTGCAGCTCTTAGATCATTTGGGTGACGGAGTCCTTACCTGCTAATGGGAAAAGAAATTGAATTACTGGAATAATAAATTTCAAAATTTCCAGATTATGAACATTTATACTGCTGATTCACGATGGAGTTGTCAATCAAGTTAAGTTAAGCAGCTTCCAATAGTTTGAGCTGATGGTGAAAGAAACTATAGATGTGCAACATAAGAAATAGAACATAAATTGGTCAAAATTTCATGTTCCTATACACGTGTAAATCTTGTGCTTGACATCATAAATCATTTTCGAGATCTGAATGGCAAACAAAATAAGAAATAGAAGAGTCGGAAAAAAAAAGCATGATGTAACCTTTGGTTGTTGGTCAAACATGAGTATGCTGTTGCAGCCATCTATGCCACATGGAATCTGTACCAGTATCGAATTCAAGCACAAGTGAAAGCATGAACCAGGACCTTCCCAATAATGAGCCATCTAAGAATTAAGAACTTAAAATTGGCATGGCTTGAAGTTCCTATATATGTTCAAAGCTGGTGTTTAATGCCATAAAATCCTTTTGGGATCTCAATGAAAATTGAGGGGGGAAAAACGTTATTAACTTGTACAACTAAATAGTGGGGAAAAACATGATGTAACTTTTTGTTGCTGGTTGAACGTCAAGATTTTTTTAACATAGCGTAACAAAGCTAACATCCCTTTCCATAAGTAGTAAATTAGAGGCCTATTGAGATGCAAAATAGAGTAATATAGATGTCAGAAAGAAGGTAAAAACAAAAAAGAAGTTAAGCTTTGTTTATTATCTTCTTGTGAAGACGATAATGAGACTTCAGATTAAAATAAATAAATATCGCAGAGGATGGCAAATAATGAGACGTCCTCTTATATGGTGTACCTAGGAGAACCCAAGAAAGACAACAAATAAAAGGTCAGTTTGCATGTTCTTTCTTTTAGCAATTTTATGTCAAACACCTTCAATGCTCTTCTTTTTGTTACATTTTTGCCATAGCTTTTCCCCTGCTCCAATTACATACTAAAAGAAAAGGTTACCTATGCCCCAATAAACAATGGAATTATCAAAATAAACAGTTGCCAAGAAGTTGTGGCGAAAGTTTTCTTTAAAATAAAGAATATGGAGAGAAGTTGTTGCAAAGGTTTTCTTATAAAAGAGGGTAGTTGTGGCAAAGGTGTTCCTCTTTCCATATTTTGTTTCCTTGTGCTTGTTATGATTTTGCTGATATAGTTTATTAGTATTAGACATGTTCAACATGCTCTTTTTCAGGTATAATGATGCTTGGAAAGTGTATGAGGCCATGGAAGCAAATAATGTCTTGCCGGATCATGTGACATGTTCTAGCTTAATTACCATCATGAGAAGAAGTGGTCGTAGTGCAAAAGAAGCATGGGGATTTTTTGAGAGAATGAACAGGAAAGGAGTCAAACTGAGATTGGAAGTTTATGGTGCAATCATAAAATCCTTCTGTGCTGAGGGTATGAAGAAGGAGGCTCTCGTAATTCAATCAGAAATGGAGCGAAAAGGAATTCCTTCAAATGCCATCATATATAATACCTTGATGGATGCATATGTAAAATCCAGTCAAGTCGAAGAGGCAGAAGGTCTCTTCAAAGAGATGAAGGAGAAGGGATTGAAACCAACACCAGCCACTTATAATATTCTCATGGATGCATATGGCAGGAGAATGCAACCTGAGATAGTTGAAAGCCTACTGGTGGAGATGGAGAATTCTGGTCTGAAGGCAAATGTTAAATCATATACTTGCCTTGTTAGCACTTATGGGAGGCAGAGGAAGATGAGTGATATGGCAGCAGATGCATTTTTAAGGATGAAAAAGGTTGGGATAAGGCCTACAGCACATTCTTATACTGCTTTGATACATGCATATTCAGTGGGAGGCTGGCATGAGAAAGCTTTGACAACATTTGTAAGTATGAAAAGAATGGGAATAGTACCTTCCATAGAGACTTATACTGCTCTGCTTGATGCATTTAGACGGAAGGGGGACACACAGACTTTGATGGAGATTTGGAAATCAATGATTAATGATAAAATTGAAGGCACCAGGGTAACATTCAACATCCTTCTTGATGGGTTATCAAAGCAAGGTATGTATGTTCAAGCAAGGGATGTGATTCATGAATTTGGAAGGCTGGGTATGCAGCCTACAGTAATGACTTTTAATATGTTGATGAATGCTTATGCTCGAGGAGGACAGCATAATAAATTGCCTCAACTACTGAAAGAGATGGCAGCCCTTAATCTGAAGCCTGATTCTTTTACTTATTCCACTATGATATATGCTTACATTCGCGTCCGTGATTTTAAGAGGGCATTCTACTACCACAAGGAGATGGTAAAGAGTGGACAAGTACCTGATGCTAGATCCTATAAAAAGTTGCGGTCAATTCTGGATGTGAAAGCTGCAACTAAGAATAAGAGAGACAAGAGTGCCATACTTGGAATTGTTAACAGTAAGATGGGTTTGGTAAAACCAAGGAAAGGTAAGAAGGATGAGTTCTGGAAGAACAGGAAAAGGCAGTTAGGATCAAACAGGATTATCCATGAGAGGCACTGATTGCTACTACACTATCAAAAGGTGACAAACATAAATCATAGAATTACATCACCGATTCACATCAAGTTGGTTTACAGCTAGGACCTTGCCAGATGATATTCCATAAAAGGGGCCAGAGAAGATGCCAAGGCAGCGAGTAACCTTCTGTCACTTCAATATGGCTGCGTACTTTTCAACGATCGCTTCTTGACCAGCTGGATAAGTTTTTTTTGTTTTTTCAATCAATGGCTCTGGTTTAGTCTAAGAATGGTTTGTTGGCCATTGACCATGGAGGAATCATGACAACTACAACCTGTTGTCTCCATCCTTGACATAAGAGATTGTGAAAAATGTTAAACAAGAGTAGGTGATTTTTTGTTTGAAATGGGCTTGATACTAGCAGAATTTCAGTTGTGATTCTGGAAGAAGTGCTAAATCAATATTACTAGAGGGAAGGAGGAATGAAATGTGGTTTCTCATTTTCAACTAGTTCTGATTGCTTAGGAGGCTTAAAACCCCTCAGAAGCCTGGAGATCGATTGTTTCTTGAAGTGAAGTACAGCTGAGCTGAGCCCACATCGTTATATATCTGACAATCCTAAGGGCTCTAAGAGACAAAAGGACGTCGAACTAGAGTTCCTATAGTTTCTCGCATCATGTTTTTTTTTTTTTTTTGTAAACGATAATTAATATATATTACACTCAAACACTTGATTATGAAAAATCACCATCAAATGATGTAATATATATGATGTCTGTGAAAATCAAACTTCTAATCTCTCGTACAACTACAAAAAGACTCTACCATTAGATTAAGTAATTACACACATTTCTTACAACATGTTGCAAGAATAGTTTTGAACAAAGTAACAGCTTAGCATAACTGAAAGACTGGCCTTGATTATGGATTATCAGCAAACTGCCTTGTAGGTTGCTTTTACACAAGTACACAGAAGTCAAATATGCTCTTTGCAATTCTTAGCAGCAATCTATAGAGCTCCTGAAAAGATATTTTAGTCTATTCAGAATAGACTCTTTGTAGACATTTTTTAGGAATAGCTACGGAGATCTGTTGCAACATCAAATTACCATCGTTTTTCACCTGTATCAAATTAGCATCGTGTTCTTAAATTAATATAGAAAGTTCCATGACGTATGACATTAACAAGCTTTCGTATCCCGCGTTACCCATATATCAAGAAATAGCATATAATCTACGATCAGAAGTATTGCCGAGCACACGTACCTCTTTAGAAAAAATTTTCCTATTCTGTGAAAATAGATGTAGCATGAGCAGATCTAAAGGTCCGCAAATGATCGTTGGGCGTTACAGGCTCTTACACCAATTCCCACCAATAATCAGCGGTGCATAATTAACTACTAGGTCCACAAAGGTTACGCTCGCAAGCTGAATACATGATACGGAAGCTGAATACATGATACACCAGGGACTCGTTATAGCTTTAAAAAAGCCGTTTAAAACACAAAATGAACAGAAAAAAACACTTCCGGAAAACACAATTAATTAAACTAAGAATTGAAGGTATAACTGTGTACTCCAAAGGATGCAAAAATTGCAAGAACCAAAACCCATGGCACATGTAATTAATCAAAACTCGGATGGGCTGATCACATCATCAATCTTCAAGATCATCTTCACAACCTGTGTTGCAAGCAAGACCTGTTGCTGCTTCCCGATCAGCGTCTCAAACACAATTTGTACCTGCATGTCGTTTGTTCCCACATCATTGCAGTCGATGCCACAGTAAGGATTGCTCTCCTGCAAAAGTCAGTATTTGTTCAGAAACTGCAATTTTGGTAACATACAGCAATAAAAGATGTACAAGGACCATACGGTATGCCAGATGGAAGGTGATTGAAATTTTTAGTTTACATGTTCAGATTTCTTACAGCTAAGTTAATTTACATAGTTATATTTGCTTTTCTCAACGGCCATGAATTTATTAATAGTCAAATCATTTTTATTGATTTTTCCTATAAGATGTCACTAATCTGTAAAGCTGTGGGTCTTCAGCAAGTCCAATACGTACCTTTACTTGCTGAGATTTGACTGCAGTAAGAGTATCAATAGACGAGAGACCACTGTTCTCGGCCAAAGCCATTGGAATGGCCTCTAAAGCTTCAGCAAATGATCTGATGGCATACTGCAAACAAAAACAAATTGATAAGCAAATTCAAGAAACTAATATCTGGCATATGGTGAATCAACAATCAAAAGCTCATCTGTCCGTAGCAATTCAAAAACAAAAGAATAAGCAAAAAGAAAATTTTGAAATGCAGAAGCTTTTGACCTGTTCCACTCCAGGATATTTATCAGCAGCAGTTTCCACTGCAATTGAGCAAGAAATCTCAGCTGACCCACCACCATATACAATAGAGTTGTTGTGGATCAGATTCCTCGTCACACATAGGGCATCATGGAGACTTCGCTTGGTTTCCTCTATCACCATTTTGTTTCCTGATACACATGCACCAAGGATAAGTTGATTCCTCATTATATGAGGAATAAAGCAACATTTTTTGCTATGAGGTATGTAACAAAAATTGAGTTAGAAAGCACAAAGGAAAAAGTAATTGCAAACAATGGTGCATACACTAGTACTGAGAATTTTTCTGCCGACAAATCCTAATAATACTTAGGTAGTAAAATCACCATCAAGTCATCAAGATTGCTATAGTTTCCTTACTTGCAATTTTATGTGTTACACAATCTCATGCATTATACAAGAATCAAATCAAAAGATTCAATTTTTAAAAACAATAAACAACCTCTAAGGTTCACTAACCATTCAAATAAACACAAAGGGGATGCTTAAACAAGTGTTTGAAGTAATAACTGTAGCAAAAATTTATCATATAACCATACATACAAACAATCATGTTCATTTAATAACTACGGTCAGTTTATGCATAAATTTTGGATGGAATTGGAATCCTATAGTCAAAGAGAATTGGAAAAAAATTAAGATTCCTTAGAAAATAAAGGAATTTGATTTCCCTCATTTCCTTATATTTGTGCATATCATGCAAATAGTGAGAGTGAAATTTGAGTATCCCTACATAGTATAAAAAAATTTGGAATTCTAAAGGGATGGGTAAGAGGGATGTGTCGAAAAATCCCATGAAGTTTACACATACTTGGATAAGCAGTGGAACTGAGATTCTCGCCAAATCATTTCCTATTTCCATTGATGTGCACAAACAACATGACCTTGATAGTCACCAGAAACTGAATTCCCTCCTAATCAATTCAAGTGCACATACCCACCCACTCCCAAGAATAACGTGTGTTTTCTACTCTAGAAACATAAATGTAATCAAATTAAAGATCAACATGTTACCATATCTTAAAACAACCAAATAGTAGTTAAAGCTAAACATTGTATTATCTATGATAGAAGTATATACTAGCATAAAAAATCATACAATCCAAACTAATAATTAAGTCCAACATAAAAGGTTTATACTTAATCTAATAAATCATTGTTCGAAAAAATAGCATAGTCATTGAAAAACAATCATATAATATCCAAAAATCACTACAAATAATTCAAAAAACAAAAAATAAACATATATTTATCAAGAAAATCAGCACAATTTTAAATTTATTCAAAAAGTCAAGCATATTATAATCCATTTAGTCAAAAATCAGTAACTTAAAAAAACGCTCAAATGTTTTTAAAATCAATTTAAACGAAGTAAACAGTCATTTTCAGCCACTAAAGGTAAAATTCGTTAAGATGCAAGGTTAACGGAACACATTGCCTATAAAACCATTTAAGGGACACCATTCAGACCATTTTTAAGAACAGCCATTGATAAACATCCACACCATATATGCACAAAATCTTCCACAACACAGCCAACAGAGTTTATAGGCTTTAGCTTGCACAGCAATCCCATCATTTGCTTTTATAAAGAATGTAAGCACACCCTTAATTCTTCTCTTTTTTCCTGATATAAACGAAATTCCTGTCTTTATCCAACTAAGTAGGACCCAGCCACTTTAACTTTGACTATACCCACTCATATAGAGTGATAACACAATAGTTCCTCCTTTAACTTATCACCAGTGGCTGCACAAAAGACTAAAGTTCAAAGACAGCATCTTATGCTGCTGACAAGAATCAGATATATAATTCAAAAATGCCAGAATTTCGAATATCTTAAAAATTAAATTTTCATATTCAACACATTAGGATAAAACATATTGCTATATGAGTGCAGCTTAAAAAAAATATTCCATATGATGATGTCTACTTAAACCATGCCACTAATGATCTTCAGATTATAGATACCACTGCAGATATCAAGATTACCCACCAGGCAGCAACAAACAATTGAAAACAATGGGATTATGCATGATGCTATATACAAAGTTATTTATTGATTGTCCAAGTCTGGACCATGCCACCAATGATTTTCAGATTATAGATACCACTGCAGATATCAAGATTACCCATCAGGCAGCAACAAACAATTGAAAACAATGGGATTATGCATGATGCAATATACAAAGTTATTTATTGATTGTACAAGACTGGCTTCATTATAAAGAGACAAATATGGATACCTACCCCCACGTATGAATATAGTGACAGCCCTTGAGTTCGCGCATTGTTCAATGTACAACATCCTATCTTTTGTAGTTCCAAAAGATTTTTCCCTCACTAGACCAGCCTGATTTCAAAGAAAATATACATGTCATTCAATCTTCATAGAAAGGACCGACAAAATGAGAAAATGTGTACAACACACCACTGCAACCAAAAAGGTGAGTTGGATGACTTGATCTGAGATGTAGCTACGAAACTTATTGATACAGTAATGTCAAATTTGAAGAAAGGAATGCATAGCTTTCTATCTAGAATTTTAAGCTTCTAAAACCACTAAAAACTAGACATACTCTTACAAAGAGACATCCATCCATAAATAAAAGCATCAAATATTAAATAAATGCATGAACACTCAAAGAAATGTTTGTGTTGTATAGAAAGAAAGGGAAAGGTAAGTTTGTAGTAAAAAAATTTGATAGGAGAGATAGTCCCCGGTAACCATTTTCCCCTTTTGTCCCAACAAGTTTGTGCATGTGGGAAAGTAATCCTAAATTCCATCTTGATGTCACATTTTTGGGAAAATGTCTTTTTAATCAAATTTTAGAAAAAGTTTAACCTCAAACTCCAAGGGAGCAAGACTCGAAAAAAGAATGAAATTGAACTTCCAAGGGAAAATGTGCACAAACCATGGTTCCAAAAATTGACACGTGTCGGCAAAATTTCGTCGACACGTGTATTCTTGGTAAAATGGCGAAACGACATATATAGGTAAATCAAGGATTACTGGATTCGATGGAGACATCAATTGCGTGTCGAGCAAGTCGACCAACACTAGGGACTTTTAAAGCACTGAAAACGCATGTCATCCGACACGCCTAGTTTTTATGCCAATACGTGTGAATTTCTTTACTGTCTGTTGTGCTCAGTTGTCTACTACACTCTTCTTCTGTGTCTTCTACTCTTCTTCTCTACTATCTACTGGCTGCTACGCCATCTCTCCATTGTTGAATATCTCCATTGTTAATGCTTTCTCTTCCCTCTTCTACAAGGTCAACTGCTTCTCCATTCTCTCCTCCCTTTTCCTTAAGGTAAATAAGTAATACACTTAGATCTCTTGGTTTTGCCGTAAATTTCATGCTTTTTTTGGGGTTTTGCTTTTGTCATTATGTAGATTTAAATATGGTACTTAGATCTTAGGTATTAACACTTATACTTTTGTTTTGATGTAGATCTTAAGTATATTACATAAATCCACCATAAAAATACATAGATCTTAGGTTTTGGTATATAAAATTTTTATTGTGCATGTCTTGATAAACCAAGGCATTCTTTCCGGTATCAAGCATATATGAGGTAACTTTTATGAACATTTTTATTTTTAACCATTTATTAAGCATTTTTATCTATTATTTATGCTTCAAGATATTTATATTAAATCCATATAGTGTATTTCAATATGATATATGTTTAAAAAGTCGATCTAAGTGGTCTTCAATGTAAATTATTAATTACTTAGTTTATTCTAGAGTTTCATATCAAAATTTACAGTTTTATGACCATTTCCATAGACTTCAAATTTACTGTGTTTCCACTGTCATTTCCACCAAGGTCTAACACGTTTCCTATTTTTAACTGACGTTTAGAACCTTGGAGCGAACACATATTTAGAAGAAATCCTTTATCAACAAAGAGAGATTACATCACTAGTCCTGAAATTCTCAAGTGATAAAATTGATTAAAAAGGAACTACACAATAGAGCACTTAGAACTGTAAAAAAAGCAAATTTCAAGTTCTTGCGTAGAGTAGCTAACATTAGACAAACTAGAAAGAAATAAGTGATTTATCCACCAGAGAATTATCCACCACTCAAAAAAACATAATCATTCACCAAAGTGGGGTTAATCTTACTTTTAAAGTCAACTCAACTTAACTACCCAAGATTTGTCCTGTTTACATATGACCGACATTCCTGCTTACATATCATAAGATCACCCAGTATCCACCAGAATCACATTTCACGTAGTTCTTGTAGAGATTGTGAACACTAAAGGGGGGTTTGTGCACCTAGAAAGTAAAGGAAAGGATTTCACAGGAATTCTATTTCCTGTTGACCACACAAAATAGAGTTGTTTGTGCACCAAACCAGAAATGATCTTAACGGAAACTGGATTCCTTCACTTTCCAGGGTATATAATAACTAAATCTACCCATTCCCCCCCCCTCCGGTGGATTTCAGCAGATTCCCATTTCCTGTGCCCTATCCCCCTCGACGACGCAGCGCCTCCTCTCCCCTGTGCCCTATCCTCGTCGACGCAGCGCCTCCTACCTCGTGCCAGTGCCACCTCTGTCCGACGCAGCGCCAGTGCCC
>JAMKQA010248820.1:0-30205 GCA_024699735.1 Posidonia australis | reverse complement strand
AATTAGGTGCCACAGTGTCTAGGAGGATTGGTATATGATCAGAAATTATCCTAGCTCTACCAGAACACAGGGCATCAGGGAACATGTCAAGCCAGCCACGAGAAACAAGGAAACGATCCAACTTAACCAAAGTTGGATTCTCCTGGAAATTGGACCATGTATAGGAGAAGTTGTTAGGAGAGAAGTCTATAAGATCCAATTGATTTATGAGTCCATTAAAATTTTCCATATGACTATTAAGATTAATAGAGGAGTGTTCACTAGGGAACCTGGTAATATTAAAGTCACCACCCAGAATCCATGGATCATTGACATATGTACTGATATGGTATAATTGGTCTATAAACATTGGTTTGAGGGCATGATCACAAGGACCATACACCCCAGAGAGCCACCAGATAGCTTCAGAATTAACACTTTCAAACTTTATGGTAAGACTGAAGTATGCAGGGGTACAACTAATAGCCTTAAACATAGTGTTGTCCCAACCAATCAGGATGCCTCCTGATGCCCCAAAAGATGGTGTGAAGGACCAAGCCTTGATTCTATTGCCACCCAGAGATCTTAGGAGATCCACAGAGTAATCCTCTTTTTTAGTTTCACTAATAATTACTATATCACACTTGTTAGAAGATATGAAGTCCTTAAGAGCTCTCTCCTTATTTCTAGAGCCCAACCCTCTGATGTTCCATGCTGCTATAATCATTAATTAAATAAATCATTTAAAGAGAGGATCCTAGATCAACAGGATCATCAAGATTAACCATCTCCTTGCCTTGGTCCGATCTGACCAAATTATAAAAAACAATGGCTACTTCTCTAAAGGATAAAGAAATGCCAATGGTATTACAAAAGAACTGAAATGCATCATATAACTCCCAAAGTAAAGGATCAATTCTATTAGGATCCTTGACATCTTCAGAAGAAGAACTAGCAGTAGTCCTATTAGCAGAGCAAGATGTATCAAACTGATAATTAAAATTGCTAGAGAATTCTGCAGAAGGGCAAATAGACTCACCAGGTGCATGAATTGGGGTGGGGGGCCTTGAAGATGGCTTTCCAGCTGCAGATGCACCAGAATCCTCTTGATCCAGAAAGTCATAGATGGCCATGATTTTTTTAAATTTTGCCAGAGATAGATTTCTGGCTTTACACTCTGTTTCTAACCAGGTGGTAGTATTGGTAGAATCAACCAGATTGGGAGAATAGGGGATGGGAGAATGATAATTTGAATTCCACTTGTGTAGAGGGTGATTGTCACAGGGTTAAAAAACAAGACAAACTTTATCAGGCCTTGAAAAGTATATATATAACACATGATTTGATACATATGCAAAAATAGGTCTCATTTATTAATTAATCTGAGAATTAAACTTGCAGTAATATTTAGATAAATCTTTCTTCTCATAGTCAATTGATTTATAGTTTGATATATATTTTTTAACTTGATTCAAAGTTGAAAGAGACACAAATAGATTGAAGTCAACACGTATCTAGCTTTCTCTTAAAAAGACATTTGTAAGACTTAAAAAGAGATTACAAGTGAGAAAAGCACAGGAATAGTCCTATACAAGTAAAAAAAAAAAAATCTACACAATGCGCAAGAAGAAAAAGTAGAGAAAATATAAAAATATGTAAATACATGATATTAAAAAATTAATATGATATGGGAAGAGTAATTGTGATGCACAGAGGAGATTCTCACTTTGTTACACACGCATAACAAAAAAAAAATCAAATTAATTTTGTAAAATAAAAAAATAAATTTTGAAAAACACATGAATAGGAAACAAAGAAATAGGTTTTAATTGAAATAAAAAATAGTTACAAATAGCATATAATAGATTTTGACGTGAGTCAAAGGAGACACTTGTAGAACTTAAAAAACAATCACAGGTGAGAAAAATATCAAAATAATCCTATGTTGGAAAAATAAAAGAATTAGACTTTTAGAGTTTGGGTTATATATAAATGTGTTGTTCAGTCATTGTGAATTGATTCAAGTATGATGTCTAGATTATAATATTTAGAAACATATTCATTATAAGCATATGTCACAAAAAACTCAACTTCTTCGTTAAATTAAATATAGAGATCACTAGCAACAACTTCCGGCTGATAGCAAAAGTGACAGATCCGATAGTACCCAAGAAAATAAAGGCTCAAAATGGGCTTGAAAGTAAGAAAATAAACCCACTTATCTTTGCCAATTCAGCTACTTGAGTGACCTTATTTGCGTGGGGTGGCTCTAAGTAGCTTTGCATGGACGCCAAAAGCTAAAATGAGAGATGCTAGTTGATACAAGACAGTTGTGACATCAAAATTGTTATTTATCAAAAAAAAAATCTTAACCATTATGGTTTATTATTTGTAATTTATTTCTTACTTTCAATTATTAATATATTTGAGTATTTTACATCTTAACCCACTATTTTTTAGTCATCATTTCACTATTTTTTGTTATTTGTCAATCATTAATATCTTGAAATCCAATTTAATCTAATATTAAATTGATCATCATCGGGTTCAAAAATTGTATTGTTATTTTGGAAGAAATAGGAGTTGGCATGATGGCATCGAAAAGCTATTTATCAAAACCAAACAGTAGCTTTGGTAATTTTGCATTTTAACCTACTACTTTAATTTTTTATAATTTAATACCAATTTTCTATTTTTACATCATTCTTTTGTTGTTATGTAATCTAAGTCTAATACTCAATAGATGCCTATAAAATGTAGCAGATCACCATCAACTTTAACCACATTTATTTTTGCTTACTTTCTAATATTATTATTTTCTCCATGAATGTTTGTGTCTTTACCAATATAACACTTCTTCTTCATCAAATGCAATTTAACCATGATGGTATGTCCACATATAGTTAATCATTGTTCTCATATAGTCATACATAGTTACACACTAGTCCACATTAAAATCGCAATCTTGTATTCTTAAATAGTTACATTAGATATTTGTTATACACATTTTACATTTCAATCCAACATGCTCACTCACTTACAAATTTACATATATTGTGGTGCATGCTTAGTTTAATAACAACTGTCACAATGCTAAACTATATAATTATATTTTAATTCATTACTATTATTGGAAAACTATCAAGTATTGTACGAACAACTATACCGTGTAGTCTGGCCTCATCACTCATCCATCAACAATAATTTAGATGCATTTAATTAATTTAGTATTTATATAGTTTAAACTAGGACTATCAATGGTAGTTGTTTATTTATTATCTTGTCTATTATCCACTCTATTAAAGTGGATATGGGTAAATAAAAACCTAATTATTTAATAGGTAAGGTATAGGTAAAAAAATTATCCACATGGTTTAGTGGGAAGGTTATGTTCCTCTATCCTATCTGCTTTACTCGTTAAATTATAACATTTTTTTTTTATGTATATGTTATGACACATGGACTTTAATGCCTATGTTTACCACTTAACTAATTATCCTTATGGAGTTTATATTATAGACACATGGTAAGTATGTCATGTTAAAAACTCGAATAGCATGTTCTTAGTTTCCCGCTTTACCTCACTTTCTAGTTGTCCAGCTTTCTAACCCTAGGCTCTATCTTAGGCCATCGCCAGGGATGAGAAGCGGGTTGTCAAGGAGTAGATCAAGGTATTGTTGGCACTTGTAGTTGTGAACATAGTGCGCTCATTTGATGAGATATTTTTCTATATTGAATGTTATATACTTCATTTAAAATGTAAGAATGAAGAGGTTGCACTAGAAGGCTACAACTTGTGGGTATGGATAATGATACTGAATGATAAGATAGATTACTTTATGACTAATGGAATTATGAATTGTATATTACTAAGTGAATATTTAAGAATTAAATTTTTAATAGATTTTAAATGGTTTCTATTAGATATATCAACTCTGGTCTCTATTAGATATATCAACATTGTGGAGTGGTGTTTGCAAGTGATCTTAATTAATTTTAGTTTCATGTAAAAAGTAAATTATTTATTATATGTATTTTAAGAATAAGAGAAAATATACCTATTCATTTCCCATTTACACACCATTACTAGGACTGTCAATGGAGTAGGTAAGGGACAGTTAAGGCCTTATCCATTACTATTACCCACCCAAAAGGTTGGGTACGAGTACAAATAATTACCCTACTAAATTTTGATCTACCTATTACCTATTTCATTACCCATTCCTAAAATGGATAATAGGTACACATCGGTAAACAGGATAATATACACGTTAATGTATGTAAAGATATCATCAATCTATAAACAACAACATGTATAGATAAATCTATTGATTGAAAATAAATAACATGAACAAAAGTAAAATACCATTAAATAAAATGACTGTTAATTTATGCATAAGATATCATTAATTTAAAAGATCATCATCTTGTATAAGATAAACTATAGAAGTCTAGATACATCGATATTAATTATAGGTCTAAAATATCATTAATTGAAAATTTTCAACTAATTAAATTAACTTATTAAGCCCATAAAAGTGATAGTTTTCGATCAGTATTAGTTACATGTATATGATTAAAATGAAAATGATATAATTTATGATCAACATCTTGATTCTTTATACGATTAATACATACACACACATGAATCCTTATATTAAATAGACATCAGGCAAAATGTGTACGAAACAAACCTATTTCATTACTCTACCCATTATGTCAATGGCTAATAAACGGGTATTGGTTTAAGTGAATAAAGTTACAATTTTGGATAGAAATTGTTATCCAAACTCATTTCAAATAGACCGAAACAAAACAGATGACAAATAATTTCTTACTCATTGACAGTCTTAACTATTACTCGCTTATTTTCATGGATAAGAAATGGGTATAAATAAGGTTATTCTTAGTATGTAATATATGAATATGGGTAATGATATTGTTTCATGGGTAAATTTTGACCTTATCCATACTCTATCCATACACTACCCATTGATAGCTTTAATTTAAACAAAAAAAAATTGTTATACATGCCTTTTTCATTGTGTGTTGATAAATTATCAATTCAATATGTGTATAAACTTAAGGAAGATTTTTAGTGCACATGTAGGAGCATGTTTAGAGATTAGTCCTTCAATAAGTCAAAGAAGAGTTTGAAAGGCTTTCAAAAGCTAGGGTTCCCCTTTTTCTTTAAAGGAAAAGCTAAGCTTCGTTAGAAACTTATACTATATATCTCCAAAAGTTTTACCACGCAAGATGTTTCTAAGGAGGGAGATAGAGGTATCAATTGAATCAAGGTCATCCATGAGCATCATGGCATGGTAAGGCTCAAATCAAGTCAGGTCTCAAGTACACATTGTTGTGTCGTGCTTGCCTCAAGCACGATCAAACCCAAGCATGCCATGACATAGGTGTAACGACTTTCAAGTCACTACCACTTAAACTTAACTACACAATATTATTTTTCTTTTTTTTAATCTTTGTATTAAAATTAAAATTATGCTAATTATACAGCTAGGTTTAAGTACACTCAACAAAAATAAAATAAATAAACAACAGAAATAAAACTAAACTAAATACTCACCACAATCCCTGATGTGTGGCAGCGTAACTCTTCCTATGTGCACTAGCAACCAATAACTCCTACTCCTGCACCTATCAAACAGAAATCAAAAGCACACCTGAGTGATTACTCAAAACGGTTACCCAACACACACCCCACCTAACAACTTGGCACACTGTGTCGAGGGAGTAGACGCAACCATGACTCACGCAAACAAGCACAGGCATCCAACCTGGATGCCACAACCCCACAACAGGCAATCTACCATTGCCTAGTAGGCAACAAAACCTCAAAATCATGCCTTAAAATCATTTTTTCTTTTCCTTTTAAATCCATATACAAGCTCTTTTAAAACATTTTATGCACACTTGAAATAACCACCCCTGCCAAATCAAGCCCAAAAGCAACACAAGCTAATCTCACACACACTTTTCATGGACTAGACAACCAACGGTGTCTAAACACTCTCTATAGCATCTAGAACACACATAGCCACTACTAAATACAAACTACAAAGCCTCTGCCCTACACACTACGTTCTCCTTTAGACCCAAACAACAACACCAAAGTCACAAAACTACTGCTCCCAAAACACAATGCCACACTAACGCTACACCAACGCCACACAAGCGCAACACCAAAGTCTCTTCTAGCACAAAACCATTGAGCCACTACTGCAAAACACCACACCACACTAGTGCAACATCATGGCATCCACTAGGCCCAAAACCACAAGCAACAACGTGTTGTACTGCTCGACACCAATTAGTCAACACTGGCCACAAGTAGTCCACCGAGGAGCTACCTCGACATCGCACTGCCCAAACAACCACCTGTAGAGGAGTCTGTCCATCCCGTAGTCCCTCCACCAGTAGGACCCTCAAAAGCAATCCCCACCTGGGAAAGCTACTCACCCCACTAGGACAAATCGTCCTGTCACTCAAGACGAACCATAGGGTACGCTCATCGACGTCCTCAACTTAGTATCGAAGACAGTAGAAGCGTCACACCTCCATACCCGAACGGTACCCAGAACCACAACCACTAACTCAACAAAACACAAGGACCTCAACCTAACCAGTAACTCACGACCCTAAGGGAATCATCCATCCCTAAAGATCAGCCAAAAGCCTTGGTCTCTTGGTCCCACAAAATACTAAGCAAACGACTCACAACTCCAGAGGTATTACTCATCCCTAAAAATCGACCAAAAGCATTAGGTCTCTTGGTCCCCAAAAATCTTTTCCCAAAGCCATTTGCAAATTTATGCGTTCTCTTTCCAAACCTCTTTGGAAAACCATTAAATATCCTTTCAAAAATTTCACAAAGCACCGTGTCCATAATCGACACCAAACTAAAACCAAAAAACCACGATCTAAAACATAACCTTGACAACTCTTCTATCAGGCCCAGAAAAGCCACACCTTGTAAGTCTCTAAGCTCTAGAACGCCTCACTTAACCTACGACAACAACCCAAGGAAAACACTCAACACAACAACAACTACACCTCTTGGGGAAAAAGACCACCCAAGTAAACCCACACCACACATAAAAGTTACCCTAAGCAGACAGCTCACAATCTTAGAGGCATGTCTCCTCCCTAAGATCAGTCGAACAATTAGGTATCTTAGTCACATCACAAACAATACTCAAAACTCTAAGTTCTAGAGCCAGAGTGTAAGACACTTACTGGCTCGAGTCTCTTGGGAGCACTGCCAGATCGGTGTCAAAATACCCACATAGTGCCATTGAATTCTCAATCAACACACCACACATAAAGCCACATACTACAAAAATCCTAGGATTAATCATTATCCCTAATATTCACTCTAAACCATTAAGAGGAAGATTTATTATTTCTAAGTCATATCCTCTTTTATATAACCACACCCCACGTGGAATCTTACTAATTCATTTTAAGCAAACCTTACAATCTTTCAAATGATTATCCTAATCAATTATGCCATTATATATATTTATCACCCCAAGATTAATACACACACACAGACTATATATATATATATATATAAACACATCAAATATCTAAGTATAAAGGTCTGACTCTGGTTCGACAGACTGAA
Source organism: Posidonia australis (assembly GCA_024699735.1). Lineage (NCBI taxonomy): Eukaryota > Viridiplantae > Streptophyta > Magnoliopsida > Alismatales > Posidoniaceae > Posidonia > Posidonia australis. Next base: position 22,581 of record JAMKQA010248820.1, on the reverse strand, counting down.
AGGAAACGGTTGATCGAAATCTCGTGATCTAGTGTGCTGAACACGACTAGTCGATCGGACCAAGTGCAACATCAACACCCAAGCCCTAGAATGGCAAATAGAATAAATTTAGTCAATCGAAATAGGGGTCAAAGGGACATTCTGGAAGTCCAAAATGGCATATCAAAATAATTTGGCATACTGAACCAGGTGATCCCAGCGCACCCAAAAATGGGACCCAATGTCCCAACCCTACAAACAAGCCACCAAACCACACATGTAATATATCAAAATGAAGATTTCGACAAGATCTTCCAATCCAGACAAGAAACACAGAGATCCATTGGATAGATCTCAGAAAATCAACAAAAAACCACAAAAAAAGCATTATTCACCACACACCATAAATACGACTATAAATGGCCCACAAATGTACAATAAATTCCTAAAAATTTACTACAATTACCAACACACTATCATGCACTTATAATCCAAAATTGGAACCAAAAAGAAGCTTATGGGGTGTGTACTTGGCACCAGAGATGACGATGTCCTCTGGCCACAGGCTCCTCCTCCACACGATGGTGGCAACGGCCTCCTCCTTCGGCCATCCCCTTTCTCCCTCTCGTCTCAACTCTCTCTCTCTCTCTCTCCCTCTCATCTCTCTCTCATTCCCCCTCTCTCTGCTCTGAAGAAGAAGAAGAAGGGGAGGAAGGTGTGGGGCCTGGGAGGAGAAAGAGAAAGGAAGGAAGGAAGCAACAACACAAGACTAACCCATGCGACCTTCCACATCTATGTGACTCGTGCAAATAGAGGTCTGCCTCCGGAGCAGGCCAAAGAACTACCACAGCTCAGAGCAAACCCTCAAAACTTCCACGAGGACCAACACAACACCACAACCACACAACACCAGGAATGTCGGAAACCCATTAATCCATGCACAGAACGCTGTGAAAGCTGTGCTTCTGTCACACCCCAAATTTCTCACAATAATTTAAAACAAATTAAATTATAGGAAATTCAAAACTAAATAGAAAATATCAACTACCAGAAATCTATGTGTGCGACTAGGAGACTCCAGACTATATGCACTATGCTAAACTCTCTACATGCCTGCACCTGCAACCCAAAACATGAGGAAAGCGTGAGTGACAAAAGTCACCCAGCACGCACCCCACAAAACTGTGGAAAACAAAACTATATTAATTTTCCTTTTAAATTCATTTCACAAACATTTTCTCTAAAATTCCACAAAAACCAGGCCCACACTGGCTAAAACAACAATCAGGGCTCTATCAGCCCAAAATCACGAACGAGGACCTCAATGGCCAAAACCACACAGTGAGTTAGGAAGCCCTACGTCAAGCAACCAAACTTTGGCCACAAGTAGTCCACCGAGGCGCGACCACAATGTCTGCACTGCCACGACGTGCCACCTTGTGTAGGAGCCGCATCGTCCTACGATTCTTCCACCTGGAGAACCTTCACAAAGCCAACCCCTCGTTAGGAAGGCTGTCCTGTCTCTCAGGACGCTACCAACTGTGGGGAAAGTGTCCCACCTGCATTGGCCACCACAGGGTACGCTTCCTCATGGCGTCCTTCACACGGTGCTCAGGAGGGAGTGTCATACCACCGCACCCGACGACACCTAAGTCTTAGTACTCACAATGACAGTAGGAGTATCATACTTCCCCGTTATGCCACAAGACACCTCAACCCGCGGACCACAACCCTAACCTCGAGATGACAGTCAAGGAGTCTCATACTTCCAAGACCCAATGTCTCATAGCCTCAGGTATCTCGACCCCTAACCTCGACTAGGGAGACGCGCCTGACCATCCGAGAATGTTGTCACATTCCCTGGTCTCGACGACATTGTCCCACAATGTCTCGGTCCGACACAGAAAACTAGGAAAAACCATTTTCCAAAGCAAATTATCCATCCCTTTGAAATCATTTTCAAAACCATTTTATATCTTTAGAAATTCTTTCAAAACCTCGGCAAAACGGCACATCGGGTGTCCCAGGGGACCACCACTGACGGCCTACAATCCTATCTCAAAGGGACAAACAAACCAATCTGAAAAACCTTCAAAATCAGATTTTTATAAAAATCTCTAGGCTCGGATTCGACATGCCGAAAAACAGGTTCTGTATGCCAAAAACCCCTGATTCGGTAGACCAATCTGGATCGATCGACTGAATCAGGTCAATAGTCAACACTCAAGTCAAAATTGATATACCAAAAATGGTTCAGTTGACCGAAATCGATTGATTCAATCGACCATCTAAAATCTGACGACTGAATTTTGACCAGAGGACCAAAATTGACAGAAAAACGGCATACCAAAATGGTTCGATATGTCGATTTCTGCAAAAACAAGAAAACAGCCCAGACTTAATGTCCGAAATCACCCTAAGTGGGACTTCCGATCGGACCCCCAAAACAAACACCAAAAATTCCACATAAAACATAAGACGTAGACCCTCGAGTCTACTCCAAAACTCAACAAACAAAACTAAAATCCATTCACCATACATCAAGATATAAATTTGCAAAGGCATGAGGGTCAAAACGACTCAAAACTCAACTGCAGCCATAAATATCTATAAAACCACAATAAATTCTCATAAATTCACAATAAATTCTAGAAATATAAATTTAACTAGATTCCATGCAATCCTATCCATTTCTACCATTTTCATGCTCTCTATACATTGGTTACATGTGCGTACCTGAGAAACGCTCTCCGACAATCCTCCGGCCAACTCCGGCAATCCCAACTCTCGACAGGGCTCTCATGACTACAAGGGCACACCACCGGAGCTCCACACACAGCTATGAGCCACCACAAGGCTCCGTCAATCCTTGAGCACATCGAACAAGGACGAAGATGCGGGGAGGAGAGAAACAGGTGAGGGAGAGTGAGAGAGACGGGAAGGAGGGAGAAAAAGTGGAGGGAGAAATAACGAGTGGAGGGGGGAGAGGAAGCGGCACGGAAAGGAAGGGAAGAGTGCATTGCTGCATGAGGAGTGTGCCTCGGCTTATAAAGCCACGTAGGGTAGAAGGTAAGCACGCATGCACACCAAACCGCCCACACCTGCCCACACAAACCCACACACACAACCACCCACCACAACAATCGGCCCACAAGCTCGGGCCCCACATGGACCCACACTCAGGCCCTACCCGCACAGTGCCACAATGCACAGTGCCAACCACGCACAGGGACACGCAAATAGAAGCCAGCGCACGAGGCCCAAGTCCAAAAGTACAAAACCACACAAACGGGTCTCGGAACAGTAACACCAGTCCAAGACTAAATTCATTAAAATGTAAATAATTACAAAATGAATTTTATGGTTGTTACATCCTATCCACCTTAAAAGAAGATTTCGCTCTTGAAATCACTAGGCGAAAAGATACGAGTACTAGGCTAGGATGGCTTCCTCACGTTCCCACGTGGCCTCGTTGGCTCCATGATGCCGTCACCGCACCAAAACTAGTAAAATCACCTTGTTCCGTAGCACCTGCTCCTTGCGGTCAACAATTTGGACAACATTCTCCACAAAGGACAGATCTTCCTGGAGTCCTTTGCTGAACTGGGATCACAAGAGATGCATCAGCCAGGCACTTCCTCAACATGGAGACTTGGAACACATCATGCCTGGATGATATCTCTAGTGGTAGATCCAACCGACAAGCAACCTCACCGATCCTCTGGGTGATCTGGTACGAGCTAATGTAGCGAGGACTCAGCTTACCACACTTCCCGAACCTCATGACACCCTTGGTCGGCGACACCTTCAGGAACATGTAGTCTCCCACCAGAAATTCTAATGGTTTTCGCCTCTTGTCGGCATAGCTCTTCTGTCGGCTCTATGTAGCCAACAACTTTCTACGGATCAAATCTACCTTGTTCGCATACAGTTGTACAAGCTCAGGACCAATCAACTGGTGCTCACCAACCTCACTCCAGGAAACCGGCAATCTTCATGGCCTATCATACAAAGCTTCATACAGTGCCATCTCGATGCTAGAGTGATAATTATTATTGTAGGCGAACTCAATCAATGGCAGATGGTCCTCCCAACTCCCTTGAAAGTCTAAGGCACATGCTCTGAGCATATCCTCCAACGTCTGGATAGTCCTCTCTGTCTGACCATTTGACTGAATATGAAATGTTGTACTTTAGTTGAGCATGGTGCCAAAGGCCTCCTGTAGAGTTCTCTAGAACCTTGAGGTGAATCTCATGTCTCTGTCCGATACGATGGACACTGGAACACCATGCAGCCTCACCACATTGGATATATACAACTCCACCAGGCGGCGCATTGGAAGTTTCACCGGAATAGTCAGGAAGTGAGTAGACTCGGTCAGTCGGTCCACGATCACCCACACGATGTCGTTCTTCCTCAGAGTCCGCCGCAAGCCAGTCATGAAGTCCATCGAGATGTACTCCCACTTTCATATAGGAATATCCAATGGCTGCAAGGTCCCTCCAAGTCTTTAGTGCTCTACCTTGACTAGCTGGTAGGTTGTACACCTCATCACATGGTCAGCAACATCTTTCTTCATGCCAGGCTACCAAAAGTTCCGCTTCAGGTCTTGGTATATCTTCGTACTCCCAGGGTGAACAGTGTACCTAGATCGATGTGCTTCATCCAACAATCTTTGCTTGGCCTCCTCATGCTGGGGTACATCCAGACACATATCATATCTCAGCTCTCCATATGTCTCAACAGAGAAATGAGGCTCTCCACCAGCCTCCAGCTTCCCAAACACAGCCTGAACAAACGGATCCAGCTGCTAGCAGGCGACAATAAACTCTATCAGCTTGGGGCGAACAGACAGGTTGGCCACCCAGGCACCAACCATCCTCCAAGCTTGCCGCTTTAGCCTGCAACTCATTAGATCCTCCAGCATGGTCCACTCCTTGACCATTAGGCTCGCCATCACGTGTGTATGCCGACTCAGGGCATCGGAGACCATGCTGGCCTTGCTGAGGTGGTAGGACAAGCTGAAATCATAGTCTTTCAAATACTCCACCCAACGGTGCTACCTCAGGTTGAGGTCCCTCTACGTGAAGATATACTTCAAGCTCTGATGATCCATGAAGACCTCAAACTGCTCCCCATAGAGATAGTGTCGCCAGAGCTTGAGAGTGAACACTACGACAGCCATTTCTAAATCGTGGGTCGGGTAGTTCTTCTTATGATCCCTGAGTTGGCACGAAGTATATGCGATGACATTGCCATGCTGCATCAGAACACAACCCAATCCAACACCACTAGCGTCACTACACACAGTGAAGGCACTACTTCCAGAAGGTAGAGTCAACATAAGGGCAGAAACTAGATGAGACTTTAGCTCTTGAAAACTCGCCTCACAATTCTAGTCCCAACAAAACAGAACTCCTTTCTTGATCAACTCTGTCAAAGGCACGGCTGTGGAAGAAAAATTTCTGATAAACCCCCTATAATAGCTCGCCAAACCTAAGAAACTCCTAATCTTTGTCACAATCCTGGGACGCTCCCAACTGCTCACTGCCTCGACCTTGGCTGGATCCACTTTGATACCTTCTCTAGAAATCAAATGGCCAAGGATCATAATTTCACTTAGCCAGAACTCACACTTGGAGAATTTGGTATATAGCTGATGACGCCTTAGAGTATCAAAAACCGCCCTCAGGTGCAAGGTGTGTGTCTCAACATCAGGGGAGTAGACCAGCACGTCAACAACAAAAATCACAACGTACTAGCTTAGAAAAAGGCTGAAAATCTTGTTCATCAGATCCATAAACGCAGCCGGTGCATTAGTCAAGTTGAAAGACATAATCGTAAACTCGTAATGCCCGTACCGTGTCCGAAAAGCAGTCATCTAAATATCTGAGTCTCGTATCCTCAACAGGTGATACCCTAACCTTAGATCAATCTTCGAGAACACAGATGCGAACTGCAACTGGTCGAATATGTCATCAATGCGTGGCAAGGGATACTTATTCTTCACAGTGATCTGATTCAGCATCTGATAATATATGCACAATCAGAGCGAACCATCCTTCTTATGAACGTACAGGACAGGCACTCCCCATAGAGACACACTCAGCCTGATAAACCCCTTGTCCAGCAACTCTTGCAACTGAGTCTTGAGCTCTCGCAACTCTGCTGGCATTATGCGATAGGGAGGCTTTGACATAACACTAGAACCAGGGATCAGATCGATTGAGAACTCTACTTCCCTGTGAGGTAGCATACCAGACAAATCGTCAAGGAAAACGTCAGGATATTCACACACTACAGAGATGTTGTGAACAACCAACTCAGGAGAAGTGGAGGTAACTATACTGGCTAGATACCCCATGCAACCCCTGACCAAAGGCTTATAAGCCTTCATAGCCGAAATGACAAGCTTAGGCTCACCTTGACAGCCACCTTGTACAAAGAAAGACCCATCCTCAGGAGACCCAAAATAAACTCTCCTCTGAGCACAATCGATCAAAGCGGACTGCTGTGCCAACCAATCCATGCCGAGTATCACATCGTACTCCTACATGTCCATCACGATCATGCTAGCGTCAAACTCTCTGCCGTCTAGTGTCAAGTCGACAGATTGCAGATACCTCCATACCAAACTGTGCTCCCTCAGTAGCGTCACCATGCTGAGATTGAAGGCTAGTCTAGCTGGTCTCTCTCCCAACCTTGCCGCGAAAGACTCAGAGATAACGGAAAAAAAACTCCCTGAGTCAAACAACACTTTGGCCATTTGGTCAGCCACAATAAAAGAACCTGATGGCTAAACAAACAGCACCACACATCCATACAATCAGGCAAATGTCTAGATTACAAGGAAATTACAACAAATCTCAGAGGGTTACAGAATCAACTAATCGTCCGTACCATCAACTACAACTCCTGAAGACCCAGCATCTAGAGCTGCAATGGTAAACACCCGTCCCCTAGTCGGCTGCTGTGACGTGCTTCCTGCCTTCTTCGATGGTTCCGGACAAGATCTCTGAACGTGTCCCACCTTCCCACAATTATAGCACACCACCGAGGTCAAAGGCTGCTGAGGATAAGAACAACATGTAGCGATCTGGCCTACCTGACCATAGTTGAAACACTAGTTCCCACCAGGAGCACTAAACCCTGTCTGACTAAGGCCAGCTCTGCTACTCCCAGCAAAACTCCGTTGGCCTGTAGAGGAAACACTGGACCTCCCCTTCTTCTCAAGGCTACCAGAACTACTGGCACTTGGAGGACCGGAGAAAGAGAACCGGGAAGTGAAAGAAGACTTACCCTTCCCTTTGGGACGACTCTCTAGATACTTCTACTGCTCAACTTTGAAGCGATATGCCATTCCAACCATGTCCTCCACAATCTGACACCGACAGCCCATCACCTTCACCCGCAGCCCTGGGTTCAAGCCGTCCATAAACTTCTACGCCTGCTCCTCCTCAAACTCATAAGTAGGAGCAAAACGTTCTAGCCAAGCGAACTCAGTTTCATATTCGAGCACTGACATCGTGCCCTGCTCTAGACTCCGAAAATCTCGATGAAGCTGCTTCTTCACATGAGCGGGAAAATACATGTCATAGAAAGCCACCTTGAAATCCTTCCATTGGATGCTAATAGTGATTGAGTCCGAGAACTTCAACTGCCTCATAGACTTCTACCACCTATCTGCCTCACCATCCAGCAAATAAGTCGCCAACCGCATCCAATGCTCCTCTAGGCAAGCCATGCTCTCCAACATCTTCATCAACTTCTCCAACCAGGCCTCGCTTTCTTCAGCACTAACCTTGCCCTTGAACGACAACAAACGAAGCTTCGTGAACTGGTTCAGCCACGAGTCGTCCGACGGCTCACTGGCACTACTCTTGCTGAACGCATGGGAGATCTCGTGTGCCAAGCTCCTCAGTTCCGCACAAACCACCTTCCATCCGCCTACGTCCTCTCGGGGCTCGGTCTCCTCGATAGGGGCCTTGCCCTTTCGACCACGAGGAGGCATCCTACAAGGAGAAAGGCGAAACACCTGCATCACAAACAAAGCAACAACCAAAAAACCATGAAGAAAACCAGGTGTAGACTCTACCATGCATGCACACCGATAGAGTCTCTAGACCGGACACCTTAGGTATAGCACTAGCCTAGTGCGACCTAGTGAACCTGGAGTTTTTATACGAGATTTGTCACGCCCCAAATTTCCCATAATAATTTAAAACAAATTAAATTATAGGAAATTCAAAGCTAAATAGAAAATATCAATTACCAGAAATTTATGTGTGTGGCTAGGAGACTCCAGACTATATGCACTATGCTAAACCCTTTGCATGCCTGCACCTGCAACCCAAAACACGAGGAAAGTGTGAGTAACAAAAGTCACCCAGTACGCACCCCACAAAACTATGGAAAACAAAACTATATTAATTTTCCTTTTAAATTTATTTCGTAAACATTTTCTTTAAAATCCTACAAAAACCAGGCCCACACTGGCCAAAACAACAACCAGGGCTCTACCAGTCCAAAAACACGAATGAGGCCCTCAATGGCCAAAACCACACATAGTGAGTCAGGAAGCCTAGCGCCAGGCAACCAAACTCTAGCCACAAGTAGTCCACCAAGGAGCGACCACGGTGGCTGCACTGCCACGACGTGCCACCCTGTGTAGGAGCCACGACACCTTGCTATTCTCCCACCTAGAGAACCCTTACAAAGCCAACCCTTCCTTGGGAAGGTTGTCCTGTCTCTTAAGATGCTACAAGCTACAGGGCACATGTTCCACCCGCACTAGCCACCACAGGGTACGCCTCCTCACGGCGTCCTCCACACGGTGCTCAGGAGGGAGTGTCATACCTCTGCACCCAACGACATCCGAGCATCAGTGCTCACTGCGACAGTAGGAGTATCATATCTCCCCGTCATGCCACAAGACACCTTAATCCATGGACCACAACCCTAGCCTCGAGGCGACAGTCAAGGAATCTCATACCACCAAGACCCGACGTCCCTTAGCCTCAGGTATCTAGCCCTCAACCTCGACCAGGGAGATGCGCCTTGCCACCCGAGAATGTCATTACATTCCCTGGTCCTGATGACATGGTCCCATAGTGTCTCGGCCCGCACATAGAAAACTAGGAAAAACCATTTTCCAAAATGAATAATCCATCCCTTTGAAATCATTTTCAAAACCATTTTATATCTTTAGAAATTCTTTCAAAACCTCGGCAAAACGGCCCATCAGGTGTCTTAGGGGACCACCACTAATGGCCCAGATCCTATCTCAAAGGGACAAACAAACCAATCGAGGAAACCTTCAAAATCAGATTTTTATAAAAATCTCTATGCCAGGATTCGACGTGCCGAAAAACAAGTTCGGTATGCCGAAAACCCCTAGTTTGGCAGACCGATCTGGATCGATCGACTGAATCAGGTCAACGATCAACACTCGGGCCAAAATTGGTATACCAAAAATGGTTCGGTCGACCAAAATCCACTGATTCGGTCAACCCTCTATAATCTGACGACCGAATTTTGACCAAAGGACCAAAATTGATAGAAAAACGGCATACCAAAATGGTTCGGTATGCCGATTTCTGCAAAAACAAGAAAACAGTTCAGACTCAACGTCTGAAATCACCCAAAGTGGGACTTCCGATCGGACTCCCAAAACAAATACCAAAAATTCCACATAAAATATAAGATGTAGACCCTCGAGTCTACTCTAAAACTCAACAAAAAAAACTAAAATCCATTCACCATACATCAAGATATAAATTTGCAAAGGCATGAGGGTCAAAACGACTCAAAACTCAACTACCACCATAAATATCCATAAAACCACAATAAATTCTCATAAATTCACAATAAATTCTAGAAATATAAATTTAGCTAGATTCCATGCAATCCTATTAATTTCTAACAATTTCATGCTCTCTATACATCGGTCGGAGGTGCATACCTGAGAAATACTCTCCTGTAATTCACCGGCCAACTCCGACCATCCCAACCCTCGACAGGGCTCTCTCGACCACAAAGGCACACCACCGGAGCTCCACACACTGCCACGAGCTACCACACACCTCCGTTGATCCTTGAGCACACTGAACAAGGAGGAAGATGCGGGGAGGAGAGAAACAAGGGAGGGAGAGTGAGAGAGATGGGAAGGAGGGGGGAAAAGTGGAGGGAGACAAAACAAGTAGGAGGGAGAGGGAGAGAGAGAGATGGCGTGCTCGGGACGGGAAGGAGGACGCGGCGTGGAAAGAAAGGGAAGAATGCGTTGTTGCATGGGGAGTGTGCCTCGGCTTATAAAGCCACGTAGGGTCGAAGGTAAGCATGCATGCACACTAAACCGCTCACACCTGCTCGCACAAACTCATGCACACAACCACCTGCCACAACAACCAGCCCACAAGCGCAGGCCCCACACAGACCCACACCCAGCTCCCACACGCACAGTGCTACAATGTACGGTGCCAACCACTCACAGGAACACGCAAACAGAAGCTAGTCCACGAGGTCCAAGCTCAAAAGTACAAAACCACACAAACGAGCCTCAGAACAGTAACACCAGTCCAAGACTAAATTCATTAAAATGTAAATAATTACAAAATGAATTTTATAGGTGTTACAGCTTCCAACTAAACACAAGGGACTCAAAGTCTAACGACCCAGAACTCTAACAAAATATCTGACTAAAACACCACTTCCAAAACTGGGTCGTTACATTCTAAGTTTCTAACCCCCTTAAAGGAATTTTGCCTCTGAAATTCTTAAGGCGAAACACCAAATTAGGACATCAAATCCACGACCTCAGCCAACCAGCACAATGGTGCCACCCAAAACTCACGACTTGAACAAGAAATCTACACTTCACAAAGTCATTTCATCCTACTTAGGTCTAGAGTGACACCAAGAACTCAGCTCTCCTTAAGTCCAAACACCACCAAAAAAATTGGGCGAAATCCCTTCTAGGCACAAAACCTCCACCCAAAGGCTCCAAAATAGTGCCTTCCATAGTCAAAGCATTCTGAGCACCTCTAGAGACACGCAAACCACAAGATTGACCTGGTGTAGCCAATTCCCATTGACATCTGTTGCGCTACTCTGATGCTCAACCTAATCGGCAACCACCAAATTCACACTGCGTGCTTAGTAACACCTCTCACCGTCCTGAGAAACTCTCCACCAATCCAAGGTACGGGAGAAATCTGGCTATTGAGACATAGCAAAGTTCTTCACAGATCTGGACTACACCAACAAACTAGCAAATCCAAGTACTATCTGCCTCCACAAGCTGCTTCTTAGATTGGCACTCCATTGGATCCAGAACACAACTTCTACTGTGGCCAATGCCAATCACGTGGGTGGATAGTTCCCCTTGTAATTCCCACCAATTGATGAGAATCACAGACACTATGTCGCCTCACAGTAATTGGAACTTATCCCAACTAAAAGGGTATTGGTGGAACACATCATAACTCACTACTACGGTAGCCTTGTAGGTCTAGACATGAGGCCATTAAAACACACTTAAACTACTTATTAAGCATGAAACCCACATCAAAGATGACAACAACCATACATCTAACAAGCCTCATGCTTCACCATTGTGCGACAATGGAAAGACGGAGATGCAAGCATCCCCCCTACACCAACACCAATAAAGTCATGACAGACGACAGACCACGACTAAGAACAACCAACAAACAACAAACACCAGCAAGAACAAACAATCAAAGCAAATAACAATAAACAGACAACAACAATAGCAACAACCATGGAGGGCACACTTGAAGCAAACTACTACTGCACCTTACCCTCCACAATAAAACACCAAACAGTCCAACACTAGATGGTGGCTAACCCCCTTAAAGGGAAACATGTCCTTTGGTCAGCTAACCTCCATAAAGGAAACAAGGCACCTCTCCTGCAAAGTCATGCCTTCTCGCAATCGTAGCATGCCAAGCAGACCAATACCTATAGTGGACGTGCGCAACCTTTAGGCAACATGACTCACTTGATCTCACACACCGCAAGGTCTCCTACCCTACATGCCAACATAGAGCCTTGTTCAAAAAACAACTACCACCACTCCCACAAGTAACACAGTGCTCCAGCCACATGAACTCGTGGATAGCACCAATCACCACGCTCTACAGGGTTGAGGAACACTTGCGAATCACTCCACATAAGTGAATGCCGCTTCACGCTTCGCTCTCATTGCCCTTCAAAGCAGTTCCACCAAATTGACGATTTTGAGAAATCTAGCCACTAATAAACCCTCCAATGAGGAGTAGACATAAATCTCCAATCAAGAATGTGGACTCCCCAGATTCCTTAGGGTCCATTACAGAAAATCCATGCCAAAACTGGAACTAGAGCCGAAGACACTCTCTAACACCGCAAGTAAGAAAATCAATAAAAATCGAGGTGTAGGAATGCATAACATGCAAATTCTAAGGAGTCACCTGACCAGACATCCCTAGACTAGTGCTTCTAGGTAGACCTATACTCTGATACCAACTGTAACGACTCCCAAGTCGCTACCACTTAAAGCTAACTACATAATTTCATTTTTCTTTTTTATGTTTTTATTACAATTAAAATTATGCTAATTATATAGCTAGGTCTAAGCACTCAACAAAAATAAATCTAATAAATGATAGAAATAAAACTAAACTAAACACTCACCTGAATCCCTGATGCGTGGTGGCGTGACTCTTCCTATGTACACTAGCAACCAACAGCTCCAACTCCTACACTTGCCAAACAGAAATCAAAAGCACACATGAGTGACCACTCAAAATGGTCACCCAACACACACCCTACCTAACATCTTGGTACACCACGCCGAGGAAGAGGTGCCTTGTTTTAAATTTATATACATGCTCTTTTAAAACCTTTTATGCACACTTGAAATAGTGACCCCTGCCAAATCAAGCCCAAAAGCCACACACACTCTGCATGGACTAGACAACTAATGGTGTCTAAATGCTCTCTATAGTATCTAGAGCACCCACAGCCACTACAAAACACATGCTACAGAGTCTCTATCCTACACACCACGGTCCCCTTGAGACCTAAACAACAACACCAAAGCCACGGAGGCACTACTCCCAAAACATGATGCCACACTGGTGTTACACCAACGCCACACAAGCACAACACCATGATCCCCTCTAGACCAAAACCACTGAACCACTGCTCCAAAACACCACACCACACTAACTCAACACCATGGCCTCCACTAAGCCCAAAACCACAAGCAACAATGTGTCGTACTGTTTGATGTCAAGCAGTCAATACTGGCCACAAGCAGTCCACCGAGGAAATACCACGACTTCTGCACTGCCACAAGCAACCATCTTGTGGAGGAGTCTGTCCATCTCGTAGTCCTGTCACATGCAAGACCATTAAAAGCAATCCCCACCTAGGAAAGTTGCTTACCCCACCTAGGCAAGTTGTCTTGTCACTCAGGATGAACCACAAGGTACGCCCATCGGCATCCTTAACTTAGTGCATGGGACAGCAGGAGCGTCTCACCTCCACACCTAGACGGTACCCCGAACCACAACCACTAACTCAACAAAATACATGGACCTCAACCTAGCTAGTAGCTCACGACCCCAAGGGAATCATCCATCCCTGAAGGTCGCCCAAAATCATCAGTCTCTTTGTCCCACAAAACCAAAAAACACTCGAACCTCACCCTAAGCAAACGGCTCACAACTCCAAAGGTATCGCCAATTCCTAAAAGTTGGCCAAGAGCATTCGGTCTCTTGGTCCCTAGAAAGCCTTTGCCAAAACAATTTATAAATATATGCATTCTCTTTCCAAAACTTTTTGGAAAATCATTTCAAAAATCATTAAATATCCTTTCGAAAATCTCACAAAACACCGTGACCATAATCGGCACCAAACCAATACTGAAAAATCCACGATCGAATATATTACCATGATAGCTCCTCTGTTAGGTTCAAACAAACTACACCATAGGAGTATCTGAGTTCCAGAGTACCTTGCTCAATCCACAACAACAACACAAGAAAAACACTCAATACAACAATAACAGCACCTCGTAGGGATAAAGACCATTCAAGAGAAGCCACACCACACATGAACCTCACCCTAAGCTGACAACTCGCAATCTTAGAGTCACTTCCCCTCCCTATGATTGACCGAACACTTAGGTATCTTGGTCACACCACAAACAATGCCCAAAACTCTAAGTTCTAGAGCCAGAGCATAAGACACTTACTAGCTCGAGTCTCTCCGGAGCACAGCCACATAGTGCCACAAGCAACAATGTGCCACTGAATATCTCAATCAATACACCACACACAAAGCCACATACTACAAAAATCCTAGGGTTAATCATTAGCCCTAGTATCCACTCTAAACCATTAAGGGGAAGAATTATTATTTCTAAGTCATCTCCTCTTTTATTTAACCACATCCCAAGTGGAATCTTGTTAATTCATTTTAGGCAAACCCTACAATCTTTCTAATGATTATCCTAATCAATTATGCCATTATATTTATCACTCCAAGATTTATATATATATATATATATATATATATATATATATATATGTATGTATGTATGTATGTATGTATGTATGTATGTATGTATGTATGTATGTATGTATACAAGATTAATATATATGTGTGTGTGTGTGTAAGGGTCGATCCAGGTCTGGTTTGGTAGACTGAAAGGAAACGATCAACTGAAATCCCTTGATCCAGCATGCCGAATAGGATTGGTCAACCAAACCAAGTGCAGCGTCAACACCCAAGACCTAGAACGGTAGACCGAATAAATTCGGTTGACCGAAACAAGAGTCAAGGACAAATTCTGGAAGCCTAAAACAGCATACCAAAATAATTCGGTACACCAAACCAGGCGATCCCAACGCACTCAAAAACAAGATCCAATATCTCAACCCTATAAACAAGCTACCAAACTACACATGTAATATATCAAAATGAAGATCTCGACAAAATCTTTCAATTCAGACAAGAAACACCATTGGACGGATCTCAAGAAAATTAACAAAAAACCACAAAGGAGCACTATTTACCCTACATCATAAATACGACCATAAATGGCCCACAAATGCATAATAAATTTTTAAAAATTTACTACAATTACCAATACACTACAATCCACTTATGATCCAAAACTAGAACCAAAAAGAAGCCTATAAGGTGTGTACCTGGCACCAGAGACGATGACGATGACGACGTAAAGCGAATGACGCACCTCCTCCTACGGCCACGGGCTCCTTATCCACGCGACGGCGATAGTGCGATGGCAGCAATGGGCTTCTCCTCTAGCTATTGCCCTCTCTCCCTCTCATCTCAGCTCTCCCTTTCTCTCCCTCTCGTCTCTCTATCATTCTCCCACTCTCATTCCCCCTCTTCTCTACCATGAAGAAGGAGAAGAAGAAGAAGATGGAGGAGGGGAGGAAGGAATGGGGCCTCGGAGGAGAAAGAGAAAGAAAGGAAGGAAACCATAGCACGATGCCAAATCACGCGACCTTCCACATCCACGGACTCATGCAAACACAGGACCACCTCTAGAGTACGCAAAGAGAACCACCACAGCTTAGAGCAAACCCTTAAAACTTCCACGAGGGTCGACACAGTATCACAACTACACAACACTAGGAAGGCCAGAAACCCACTAATCTAAGTGTAGAATGCTGCGTAAGTTGCGTTTCCCACTAAACAGGAGACTCAGAGTCTAACGATCCAGAACTCCATTAAAATATCTGACCAAAACACCACTTCCAAAACTGGGTCGTTACATCAAGTCCAGTGGCTACTTCTCAATGGCTTTGAACAACTATTCTTCAATGATTACTTCTCAACGTCTTAGTCTCTTTAGTGTCTATTTTGCTTATTGGATATATTTGCATTTTATTCTTTGTATTTTTTGCTTATTTTCATCTTAAAGTCTATCTTATCCTAGGAATTATATTTATGTCCCTAGCTTTTTTCAAAAATTAAAATAAAATACCAAAAAATTGAAAAAAAAATTATGTCCAATATAATCACAGATGCTTATAAAACCACCCCATCTTTGGACGTAGAAATACGGTCAGGCAACCTACCTGACTCAACTTGAAAAAAAGTTGGGCTTGCTTCACTCAAAATGGTACTTAGGCTAGGCTAGGTTCAAGGTTTTCCTCTCGCAACCCATAGCCCAACATGGCTCGTTGTGGGCCTGAACTTTACATAGGTGTGAGTCTGAACTCAACACAAACACGACCCAATTTGAGCTCGTTTCTATGGTCCATTTTTGACTAACCAAGATTTAGGTCCTAAATTAGAATATTTATTTTTAATTATGAATATTGATTTTTAAGTTAGTAATTAATTTACAATGTAGTTTATGTATATAAACATGTAGTATAGTAGTAATTAAAAAATGGATAGTACTTGATTTTTTAGAATTTTCCTTTATTTATGTGATTTTTTCTTTATTTATGCAAATTTTCTTTTATTTATATATTTTTTCTTAAATTTTTATGAAATATTTCTTAGAGTTATCCAAAATTCCCTTATTTGTGACCACAATTAACAATTTCAATTTAAAATAATAGTGTAACTATTTGTTTCATTGAAATTAAAGTTTATTAAAAATTTAGGACAAGAATTTTCTATTCAAAACAAATGTCCTTTCAAAGGGATGGACGTCCACTTTTGTCGATAGTATATTCTTTCCAAAAGATGAGCATCCATTAACAAAAGTGGTGTCCACTTTTCATTTTTTTGAAATTTATGATTAAATCAATTAAGGTTGGCTTGTAATCAGAATCAACTCGGCCCCATTTGAGCTTGAGTACTCAAAATGAATAGGGCTAAGGGTTGGACAAGGACCAAGGGATTGGAAAACTAGACCCAACCCAACACGTCTTGAAACGATTTTATGTCATGCTGAGCCAAGTTTTGTTCTATTTTCTAAGTTTACCCATCTCCTCTCATACACCACACAATTCCAGACTACAACATTCTTTACTTTCCTAACTCACTCTCCCTCTTGAGATCTTCCAACAGAACTCCGTAGTTAAACGTGCTTGGGCGAGAATAGTACTGGGGTCTGGGATGGGTGACCTCTTGGGAAGTCCTCGTGTTCCACTCTCCCTCTTTCAAGGTTGAAGTTCTTACAAGTTTCAAACTCTATACTCTGTCTCTAATTTTTCAATCTATTTTCTCTCAATTCTTTTGCATTTCTTATAATAATGGCATCATCAAGGTCAATAAAAATTAGTGAAGATCTTCTCAACTTTGATTTTTAAGATAAATTTGATAATGTCACTGATGCTAGTTCAAACACCACACCAACAATTGAATTAACAAGTCACAATGATGTCGGATCTTCAAAATTAAGGGGAAAAAAGAAGAAGGGTTGATGTATGGAAGTATTTCAACCTCACAATGGAACCAAACAAGAAAGGGGTGATAGATAAGTGGATATTTGCAAAAAAATGAACCTGATAGGAAGGTTCTCTAGTAGAACTAATCAATTAAAAAGACAAGTAACTTCATGTTTAGCTAAATAAACTAATAATTCTAATATCTACCAATGCCAATTTCAAATTAACTTAGATAAGTATTTAGTCTTATGATTCTAAGAAAATTAAGAGAAATATATGTTAGATTTATTATTATAAATAATTTATCTATTAATTTTAGAGATAATCCATATTGAAAGAAGTATGTTTGCCAAGGTTAATAGTTTAATAATGTTTCTTGAAATACAATTAGACAAGTTATTATTGATTAATTACATATTTTTTTGATAAATATAATTAAACATTTTGATATTATTAATACTAATGTAGCTTGTCGTTCCATGGACACGGTTATTGTAGGTCGTGCCGGCAACGTCCACTTGACAAAAAGATTCCTCCTTTCTAGTACAAAAAAACTAGTTATTTTTAAGTCGTACATCTGCTTATAATGTAGCTTCCAGTTTTACCCATCAATTTTATGCCTACTAAGAATCTTAGTAGTCTTATCCTCTGCCAACGTAATATTTCGAAAGAAAAACTTGCCTATTGCTGACGACCAGGTGGTTTCACTAAAAATCCCTCATGCACAGTTTGGGCCAGTCTGCGATCCATAGGACTCATACTTTATTATATACGACAGTCGGTTACAAGTTACAACTTAGAATCCAATAGAGGAGTTTCAGTGTACATATGCATTTGATTCACTGGCGGCACGTACGTACGATCAACAATCGACCTGTTCTTGGTTCGTGGAACGTCTACTCCGTCCCCAGTACCAGTGCTCCTCCCACACCTTGCTCATGGACTCCAGAGGAACGCCCTTTGTCTCCGGCAAGAATGCCGCTACGAACGCCGTCATCAACACGAGCCAGCCGGCGTAGAACAAGAACAACCCGTACTTGAAGCGGCAAAGCATTGCTAGGAACGACTGCCCAAGAGCGAACCCCACGCCGAGTTTCACCGCCACGTTGATGCTCTGCCCTGCGGACCGTATCTCCACCGGGAATATCTCGCTCGGCACCAGCCAACTCAACGGTCCCCAAGACCACCCAAACCCGGCAGAGTACACACATAACAGAATCAGCAATGCCACCGAGTAGCCTCTCGGCAGAACGGCTGTACCATCGCCTCCGATCACAACCGCTAGCACGCACGCGACCGCCAACTTTACAATCACGTAGGTATTGTTAGCCAACTTTACAATGCAGAACTCAACGTTCAAACACCAAAAATTAGAGTGATCGATGATGAATTATTACCTGACAAATAATCATTTGAACTCCACCCTGCATGAAGAGAGCCTTTCTCCCGTACTTGTCCACGACGACGGTTGACACGAGCGTCGACCCCAAGTTTACTGCACCCAATATTACGGCCGCCATCAAGGAGGCATTGCTGCCGAACCCAACCGTTTGAAATAGCACCGGAGCATAGAACACAATTACATTGACCCCGGTCATCTGTTGGAAGAAGGGAATCATGACTGCCATCACAAGGTGGTGCCTATATCTCCCCCTAACTATCTTTCTAAACGGGCCTTCCTCCTCATCTTTGGGCCGTGAGGCCTCAATGGACCAAGTTAGATGTTTGAGCTCTGATTCGACATCTACGGTCGAGCCACGGATGCGTTGGAGAGCTTGACGAGCCCCATGGTGGTCGCCACGTCCAACAAGACTACTAGGGGTGTCAGGGATGAATAGGGCACCAATAATGAGAATGATACCTGGGACTGTAGCCAAGCCGAGTGAAAGACGCCAGCCCCAATTGGGAATTCGGGTTGTGCCGTAGTTGATTAAGTTAGCCACCAATACGCCAATAGCAAGGAATAATTGGAAGCCTGTGTTGAACGCACCCCGCCACCTAGGTGGTGCCACCTCGACAAGGTACAAAGGTGTCGCCTAAGAGATATACCAAGGATTAATGAAGTTCGTACCATTTTACTTTAGTATAATTTGACATTTTATGAACTTAAAGATCCAAATGAGACTTGGAATTGTTGTGTATGTAATTATACGTAACATTTCCTTACTTGACTAGTGAAACCAACACCGAATCCAAGAAGGATTCGACCAATGATGAGCATTTCGATTTTCATAGCAGCAGCATTGATCGATGCGCCAGCAAAGAACAAGGCACCGCCGACCAACATGACAACTCGACGACCCACAACTTTCGTTACACGGCTGGCAACCACGGAAGACAGCATGCCAGCGATGTACAAGGAAGAGGTGAATGCTGTGAGGATTTGGCTGTCGTAGACACAATACTTGTTGGACTTGGAATCCATCAGCCTTCTTAGAACTGTTGGGAAGAATTTCTCAAGGAAGGACTCCATTGTTGTCACACCACCTGATTCAGAATTTAGGCTCAGGTTCAGTTACCATGTGAGACTAATTTGTTAGTTATACATACTTGAACATTTTATTGCATCTTAAGAGTGAGTTTGATGCGTAGCTCATTGAAAAGTCATAGTTCGTTTGCAATTAGAATCCCAATATTGCAATGAGTCAACAGACAATCTGAGTTATAATAATAAAATTCATTGCAAAAGTCAAAAGGACACAAGAGTCAAGAGATCAGTATCAGTTGATGGTGAATGGGAACAAGAGTTTTACATTTGGTGACTTCTCAAGACCAATTAATAAACGTTCGAAGATTAAAAGTCTATTTGGTAACGATTATTAGAACCAACTTATGAAAAAAAAAATGTTTATTCTAGAAAAGCTGAACCAAACAGTTTTTCTGGAATAAACATTTTTTTTTCATAAGTTGGTTCTAATAATCGTTACCAAATAGTCTTTTTTACATTAGATTAGTCTATTAAGCTAGTTTTTTGTTTGTGCATAAAAACGGTCAAATAAGTTGATTATAAAAAACTATAAAAACTAACATTTTCAAAAACACTACTTATGAAAATAATTTATTTTTCGATAAACGTCACCTAACACTACCTAAAACTATCGACTTTTATTAGAACTCTGATTTTTCATGAGTTGACTTCCAGGTTAATTGACAACAAACAGTACTCAAGCAATTGCTAAACTAAATTCATAGTATAACATATTTAAGTAATTATGGAAATTATCCAGTGTGGACGGAAAAGTTGAATTATTCGGTTTTTGTTTCATCTTTTGATATGGCAGATTAAGAAGTGAGACTATTCTCTAGCAATAATAACTTCATGATTCAAATATTAGTGGATGTTATAAAACTACATCGCTCTGGTCAATCCTATTACCAAGGTTCAGTTAGTGATGTTTACGAATACAATGCAAAAACATGCTTTTTTTTTATTATAAAGTTTACAAGCTATTATGCATGTAAGAAATTCAAGAAAATCGTTGTTTTGTTACAGTGACGTAGTTTAAGGTGGACACTCATATGCTAAAGAGCATGTTAGGGGTTGGAGGGGTCCAGGGCTTACTTCCTTTTTTTTTTTTGGCCTTAGTAACCTCTGCCGTTGCTATTTTCCCTCTTTTTTTAAATAACAATAGTAACCTTCAGTCGTCGTCGGATTGTCCACGAAAAAGAGTTCCGGTCACCACTGTGCATGGCTTTCTAAAAGGTATAAATCGTTTTATTCCTAAAAAACAAACAGCTACCGTACACCATTAGAAAAAAAAAAAACACGTAATCAATTGTACAATTCCAACTTCTTTGCCGGACTACCATCGCCACATTTTATAGGCCACTTAATAATTAATCTGTCTCCACCACGCTACATGGATTGAAGCTACACGATGATAGAGTCACTAGCATGAGTAAATTCCAATTCATTTACTGGGTTCTTTCCAGAGTAAGAACATCAGAATCAACATTCTGTCACTAATATATTGAACAAGATTTCAGCAAAATCTCTTACATCAGTTCACTGGTTCGGAAACAAAGATTCCTAAAACATGTCGTGTGAGGATTCACTAAATTTCTAAAAGCTATACCAAGATATCATCCCGGCCTTTCGGGGTGACATCAGACTGCCATGAGCACTTAACTAAAATGATAAAAGAAAAGCAGAGGGAAACAAATTATTAAGAAAGATACCCAAGTGACAATAGCTGACGATAGCTCAATTCACACACACCTGAGATACCGATGTCATACCCAAAGATCAACCCTCCAGAAGCCGCCATGATGCAGGTGAGGACCACCGCCGCCGTCACCTTCCCATCGTATTCTATTCCAAGGCCGTTGGCTTCAGCAACAAGAGCTCCTCCTCCGGCCATCTCCCTTCTCCCTTCTCCCCTCTCCCCTTGTGAGCAGAAACGTGTGAGCTATAGTAGTTGTACTGGCAAAAGCTGTGTGTGTGCACCACTATATAGTAAGATGATGAGAGTAAATGACACTAATAAAAGGGAAAAGTACACGTTTATTGACTTTCAAAAAACGACAAAATGGTTCGATTTTTGGTTCATATAATGGTTCAATCGAATTTATTGTTTTATGGCTCCATTCGGTTCTTACTTGAAAGGAATAATTCGATTCTTTGTTTACACCGTATATAAATCAAGGTAGAGCTCTGACAGGTGCCTATAGTAAACATAGATGTAAACACATCATTTTTTAAAATACTCAAGACTGTACACTATTATGCTGTCAACATAACCTAATAAACAAACATATCAAAATGTCGTACATATATGATACTCAGTTATCGAAATCCATATATGATTGGTGGTGCCTTGTTCTTTGTTAGCACATTGATCCACGCTGCCACTGTCAACATCGAAATGCTTATCATCAGTCGAATCCTTCTTGGGTTAGGAGTTGGCTTCACCAATCAAGTAAGTAAACGTAACGTATAATTGCATACACATCATTTTCAAGTCTCATTTGAATCATTACGTTCATAAAATGTCAAATTATACTATTTAAAATGATGTGAAACTTCATTAACTCTTGGTTTGTTTCTTAGGCGACGCCTTTCTACCTTGCCGAAGAGGCACCACTTCGTTAAAATGTCAATTTTATTTTTCAATTTTTTAGTATTTTATTTTAATTTTTGAAAAAAGCTAGGGACATAAATATAATTCCTAGGATAAGATAGACTTTAAGATGAAAATAAGCAAAAAATACAAAGAAT
>JAMKQA010248817.1:0-19739 GCA_024699735.1 Posidonia australis | reverse complement strand
AGGATCCCAATGCTCTATTGGGTAATTTTCCCATGATGGGTGGATCAGTGGCAGGGCAAGAAGAAATAACTACTTGCCATTCAATACTTACTAATCTCAACATTACTAATGTACAAGATAAATTGATTTGGTTACCCACTTCTAAAACATTCACTGTTAAATCATGCTATGGGGTGATTAATGATGGAGGACTGCGATTTCAGTTTTTTCATGCTATCTGGAATTGCTGGATACCTTCAAAAGTTAAATTATTTGCATGGCTTGTCTTATGCAATCGAATACTTACCAAAGAAAATCTGCTGAAGAAGGGTTGGCATGGGAATGAGGCCTGTGTTTTTTGTACCTCTACAGAAACTGTGAAACATTTGTTTCTGAACTGCCACTTTGTGCAGGCAATTTGGCATTCATTGACTGATGAATATATGTATCCAGCCTTCAATTCAATTCAGGACTTATTCGCATTCCCCCTGCCTTTAAATCTGCTGTGACTGCTGTTGGGGCACACACTCTGGTGCTTGTTGTTCTTTGGGTTGTTTGGCTAGAGAGAAATAATAGGATCTTCAGGAAATTCAATAAAACTATGCTTAAGCTTATAAATGACATTGATGTTTTATTTCATTGTTGGGTTGACTCTTTTGCTTCAGGTTTTAAGAAGACTGAAAATCTTCTGGCTGCAACTGCAATTGGACAAAGCAGCGAGGGGGGGCGAGGCTTGGCTCCCGATACTGACATGGCCCTTGGCACACCACTGATCTCAGGGCATTTCTAACCTCTGGTTAACTCTTATCTATAAGCTCAAACAGTTTGAGTCAGGAATTTCTTTTTTTTTTTTTTGTGGCTGCTAATGCAGATCCTGTGTTGATTGTCTTTATTTTATCAACACTTCCACACCCCATCTTTTGTGTCACCTGCTGCGTGACGGGGATTTCGTTTTGTAACACCTATTGGAAAATCATGACTTACTGGGATGTAACTTTGATGAAAAGATATTAAAAGAAATACTAATACCGTTAACAAAAAAAAACCTTACTCAACATTTGGATCAAAAAGATGCCCTTGATCCACATTGAGAGCCAGAATAGAGTCAACATTAGCTAGACCCAAAGTGCTACTATGGAGATCCTTGTTAAGCTATAGCGACCTGAGAGTTGAGGTAGTAGTCGAGTCAACTGCCTCTTAACCAGATATATTATAATCTAACCAAAAGAAAGTTAGTGTCATTATATACGAAAAGACGGAATTAATGTCTCAATTTTTACTACATAAAACAGCTTCATTGCGATTTAACCAATGACACTAGAAAATTGCTAGAAGCAAGGTATTCCAACCAAAATTACAAACCTAGACAACAAGGTGTCTTTTCAAGGAAAAAACCTGATTTAGAGTAATACTTAGACAACAAAGAGTTTGCATCTCTCAAAAGAAAGTTTCAAATTAAATTAGAAATAGAACTGTAGACACTCCGGTTTTGAAGTCACTTGGCAGCAGACTCCTCTAGATGATGCTCTGGTTGCGACCACCAAAACCCTAGCCCATTTAGGCCTACACTAGACCGCTCTGACCCAATTAAAATTAAAATCAAACAAAGCACATTTTAAATCCATTAAAAATCCAATTAATAAAACAAGAAAACCTAATTCAAGTCAAAACCAAGTTTAAATCCACTAAAAATCTAATTAATGAAACAAAAAAACCTAATTCAAATCAAAGTCATATAAAATCCACCTAAAATCCAATTAATCGAACAAAAACCTTAATTAAATCCAAAACCCAAATTAAAACAATCAAAACCCTAATTGATCCCAAAGTCCTAATTAAAATAACCAAAAACCCTAATTAAAATCCATATACCCTAATTAAAAACAAAAACCTAATTAAAAGTCAAAATTAACTAAAATCCATTTAATCAAGTGAAAACCCTAATTAAACTCTAAGTCCCAAAATTCAAATATCAAATTTAAATCAGAAAACCCTAATTAAAAACTTAAATTCAAAAATCTTAAAATCCATGAAAATCTCAAAACAAAAATAAAATAAAAAAACCTGAAATAATTAAAACCCTAAATCAAAACCTAAATAAAATACGTAATTAAATCAAGTGAAAATCATTTAAATAAAATACTTAATTAAATCAAGTAAAAACTAATGAAATCTAAATTTAATCTAATCAAATCCAAAATTTAAACCAACCAAATCAAAATTGGAAATTAAATCAAATAAATCCAAAACCAAAAATCAAGAGAAAACCATTTAATCCATTTAAAACCAAGACAAATCATTTAATTAAATTTAAATCATCAAATAAAACCTTAATCAACTTAAAATATTAAAACACAATTAATCAATCCAATTCCTCAAATCAAATCAAAATTCATCAAATTAATCTTAAGTTTAAAACACAAAACAAAAGGAGGAAAAAAAAAGGAAAACAAAAGAAACCAAATCCTAAGCCCATTTCATAAGTCCAATAAGCCCAAAAATTCTTAAACCAGAAAACTTTAGAAGACACAATAATTTTTCTGACGAGGTGTTGCCGCCGGTGACCCCTTCTTCTCCGGCGAGATCTCCGACAGTCAATCCCGCGATCAGCGACGTGCAATCTTCCATCTTCGCAATCTCTAGGCCTTCCCCTTCCGTGGGTGCCCTCGATCCAACGACGCTCAGCCCTTGCGAGGGAGATGGACGGTGGAGGAGCTCTCTGCCGGAGCTTAAAAGCTCCTCGCCGCCGTCAGGCCCTGAAGGGATAATCGTTGAGCCTCCTTTCCAGAAGCTGAACCCTTTTCCCTCTCGTGACCCAGAGCACGAGCGACCACGAGAACCCCCAGTTGCTTCCTGGAGTCCACAGCCAGAGCACCGCCAGGAGTCGTTTCCAGTGCCGTCGTCGATCGCCTCGCCGAAAGGGACATCTCCCATGAGAGGTAACTGCTCTCCCCTCTTCTTCTTTTTCCGATTCAGTAGGCCCATAGAAGCACTTAGGCTCCCTTTAGGCCGCGACAAGGGACTTCCCCCTTTCTTTGCCCGCTGTTGCCTTGCCGCCGGTGGTGGGTTCACCCCACCGGCGAGGCCTTAGGCCACCTGGCCTCTCCTCCTCTTCTTCTCTTCTCCTCCCCTCCTTCTCTTCTCCTCTCCTCTGGTCCCTTCTTTTCTCCCCCATCTCTCTGGTCCCCACTCCGCTCCAGCGAGCCTTCGCCGTCGACGCCAACCCAATTGCCACCGTCAAACGCCGTCGAGAGGCGTAGGGGATCGCAGGGCTTCCTCGCGTCACGCCATCAATCCAGAGACCTCAGCCGCGCCTCCACGAACCCATCCGTGCCGCTCCCTCGCCGTCCGGACCACTGTAGTCCCCTGACGATCCACCGCAGCCGCCATCACCGACACCGAGATGGGAGGAGCACCTCTGATCTCCCCAGAGCACGCCGACACCTCCCAGAGCTCCATCGTGCCTCTTCGATGCTTCTCAGCCGTCGCCGCTCCACTTGGACCGCCTGCACGCCTCCAGCCCGTCACCGTCATCTTCCCTAGTGCCTGTAGAACACCTCGTCAGAGCACGAGGTGGGGGGAGAGGTTCAGGCCTCCCTAGCCCCTCCCAACACGCCGGAGACCGTCGCCATGCTTCCACGGAGCTTCCCCAGCTACCACGCGTCGCCCCTCGTCGCTGGATCGCCGCCGCTACATCGCTGGAGAGGTCGCCGGAGGAGGGGTGCCGGTGGTCCTCCAGCGATCTTCGAAGAAGGTCGTTTTGGGCCCAACCCCTCTTAATTCTAGATATTTACTAATAGGTCCCTAAATATTTACATTTCAGTCCTTTTTTTAATTTAGTCCTGATCTTTTACACTTTAGCCCCTGTAAATAAAAAATACATTCTGTCCTATTATTTTCTCTGTGAATTTGCGTATGCCCCCTGCATATTCTCTTTTTTTAATCCCAAACATATTCATGCATGTTTATTTGCATTTAAGCCCATGTATTTATGTTTTCTTTATAGTTAGGTCTTGAATATTTTGCATGTGACCCCTAGAACATTTTAAAATGAACTTTCTTTTGGAAAATTGTAATTTGAGCCCTAAAACATTTAAATATCATACTGTTCATCTCTAAAATTCAATTTTTATCACATTTATGCCCTGTGTTTTTGCAATAATTCCTAGAATTTTTGAAAAATGGTTTTCTTTGTGAATTTTGCACATTAATCTTAGTAAATTGCATAATTACACTGATCTTTATAGAATCCCATTTTTATCACAATTAGACCCTGGAATTTTGCACACAAGTCCCTGACTCTATAATAAACAATTCTTGAGCAGACAATTTACGTTTAGACCCTTAGATTGATTTCAAGTCCACTATTTAGGGTTTTAAATGTTTTCTTGCATATTTTAGATATTTGTCACACATTGCATTGCACATTTTGCATTTAATCATAGATCCCACTTAAAAATCATGTTTTCATTGAGATTTGATCTTTAGTCTCACATTTTGGTCACATTTGCACATATGAGTGAATTTTGCACTTTAAACCCTGACTTTTTAGGAAGTTACCTAAGTGCAATTTTCACATCTCAGTGCCACATTAACATTGAACCCATCATTTGCATGCTAGAACGGAAACCGTGAATGTAGTTTTCATCCAGATCCTCATTCTTTTTGTGAATTTTACGTTTTAACCCCCATGTTTGTCTTTTATTGTGTTTATGTCATATTATTGCTTTTCCCTTCATGTTTTCTTACAAATAACATTTTCTAAATGTTTTGTACACATTTTAGACCATGCATCGCCCCCGTACTTGCATTTATCACATCCAGCCATGAAAATGACCAAATTGCCCCTATGTCTTTAATCCATGTGTGCATTTTAGTTTTTGCACTCAGCCTTTCCTAATCCTTGTCCAAGCCATCCCTTGACACTTTTTACACGTTTAGGCACTTATTTATCCATTTCATTTGGTTTTCAATACATTTACACATCAATCCCTCTTTTTAAGTGAGTTTGTGTCTTTTCCTGTGTTTCCTTTTTTCGATTTCTCCATGTTTTCAGAATCTCTCGCCTTGCATTAGATTGGAATCTATTTAATCTCGCGCTTTGGGGATTTTGATTTGATTTGGATTTTTGTCACCCAAGGGCATACATGAACTGACCGAGAGGCCCACACTTAGTCATAGAAATACACATTTTGATCTAGTAAATCTATTTAGACCCAAAGCCAAAACCAATGAGAGTGTTAATTAAGAAATCCCAAGTCACATGGTTGAAGGTTTTTGAAAGTCTAATTTTATTATCACCCCCATGGATCTAGATGAATGTAGAAGATGAAGAGTTTCTTGAACTACAAGAAAGCAATCACAAATATTCCTACCTTTAAGAAAGGCACATTGTGTGTCATCCATAATATTGTTCAATATACGTGAAAGACGGGCAGTTAGACATTTTGCAATAATTTTCTAACTATTGTTAAGCAGACTAACTGGACGATAGTCTTGAATAGATTCTGCACATACCTTCTTGGGAATAAGAACAATAAAGGTATGATTGATGTGTCTAAGAATCTCTCTATCCTAAGAGAGCAAGAAATAATGGAAGGCTTGGAATATGTCTTCCTTAACCAAATCCCAAAAATGGTAATAGAAACTTAATGAAAATCCATCAAGTCTAGGAGATTTGTCACCAAGCAAAGAGAAGACACTTTTCCTGATTTTTAATTCCAAAAAAGGACCTTCAATGAACTCAACATTAGGTATCTTATCTAGAAGGAGAATTTCTCAATTAAGCGTAATAGTGGGCATAAGAGGTTTGTTAAACAAAGTTGCAAAATGATCTCTAATTGCATTCTTGATCATGTGAAAAGACTCTAACCTAACACCCCCAATAAGAAGAGAGGTGATTGAATTCTTCCGTCGTCTAGCACAGGTAGTTTTATAGAAGAAGGAGGTGTTCAGATCACCCTCCTGCAGTCATTGAATTTTGGACCTAAGCTTCCAATAAATTTCCTGGTTCTTCAAGATAAGAAGTTGTTTAACTCTAAGCTCATGCTTCTGTTGCTATAGAGCTAGGGATAAAGGACAAGATTTAGCTTGCCCATCAATGTTAAGGACCAATGAATCAATCTCTAAGACCCTAACAAGTGAATTATCCTTATGAGAAAGCAGTCAATGCTTAATACATAGTTTAGTGGATTTCAGCTTGTGGGACAGACAAGTAATGGGATCCACACTCCGGTTAGATTGACCCCAGCAATCTTGAACTGAAAGATCAAAACCTTTCTTCATTAGCTAAGATCTATAAAATTTGAAGGGAAAAGGGTTCCAACCAGGCGGTTTGATGTTAAGACAGATTGATATATGGTCAGAAACCATTCTGGCCTATTATGGGGTGTTTTGGAAACATATTATGGTGTAGTTTGGAAACCTATTATGGAAAAATGCTTCTTACCTACTTCTTGCAGAAGTTGGTGTGGTTATGGTAGTGTTAGTATTAGTTTTTTTGACATTTTACTTCTTTGTAGAGATTTGTGTTCAGAATACACTATTTTTTATGGCTTTTCAAGGTAGGAGTTTCGTGTGTATTTTTTAGAATGTTTCTATGGTACCCACAAGGGTATCAAAGATTTTAGTAGCATCAAAAACTTTTAATCTTAATTATTAATCAAACATATGATGGTGGACTTTGCAGCTATAAATAAACATTTATAAGTACTACTGTTAGTTAAAATTTTGTGAGTTTAGCATCATGGATATTTTAGAAATTTTCATATGTTTAACCTCAAAATTGGTTGAAAATTTTCTCAAATGTCGAAATGCATCCTATGATTAGCTTGAAAGTTTGTGAAAGATTGCTATTCTGTAGCAACATCCTTTTAGTAAGTACTACATTTATTTATTTTTGTTAGTGGAAGTTCAAAGATCAAGCATGGTCATTGTTATTATGTATTCGTAATTTTATATACTTATAATACATGGTGAATTCTCCTTACTTTACAAGCTATCAGATGGAGGCGAACTTATTTATGTGAAACAAATTAAGGTCAAGCAACTCATCAACGATATGCTTAATATTGCTTGTTTATTATAAGGCTAAAAGGTTCTTGTAGGTGCCTACTAGGACTTTTTCCTTTAGGCATTCTTTTTTTTATTTTTTTGTTTTTAAAAATAAAGTCTAATCATATGATTAGTTAACCTATAAGATAATCTACTATGTGTTAAAATTTCATCCTATTCTGAGTTATATTCATTGTTAATTAAAATGTAATGATTAAATTTAGCAAAATATGTTGAATTTTAAGAAAATATGTTGATTTTTAAGAAAATTTATCATTCACAAGTCCAATCCTAGCCAAATCACATTTCTTTCATATCATAGAACTATACACTTTTATTATTCTTTTTTACTTTTCTTTATTGATGTTACCTTGATCTGGGGTAACCAGGCATACAAGTAGCAGGCGAAGACACCATTTCCCCTACTTCTCTACATTGCGGCGGTGAAGTTCCCCATGTGGGAGGACACCACCCCAGCCAACCGACCTCAACTCTTTCCTTATATGCACGGGATATGTCTTTATCTGACGTCCCATCGGTGACCCGAACAACTAGGTTCAATAGCCTAAGCTCAGCCTACACCGTCGGTGACACAGACACCTAGATCTCATATTCCAAGGCCTAGCCTACACCGTCACGAGCTCGGTGACCCAAACACCCAGACCCACATACCCAGGCTCAACTTACACCGTCTCAAGCTTGACAACCATAGTTGTATCTGACAATTGGTTTCATTAGAGCCTTATACTCCTACTACATTGCCGACACCAACCCCCGTGGTTCCTTAACACTTTACTTGTGTTTTATTTTCAAAACTCTTTAAGTTTTCCTTTTCAAATCCATTTTTCATTTCATTCTTTTCGTTGCGGGAACTTGTTCTAAGCAACACATGACCCTCTACTGGGGTCCCAACTCAATTCATTTAAAACCATGCTTTAAAACCATAAATTGAGTCTCATGCCAAAAAACCACACATTTAATCACTTTAATGCATTTTTAGGGTCTCAAACCCAAAACCATTCCCAAATTTACCCATTTGGTCTCATATTCCTCCATGACAGTTGCATGGGAAAAACACCATTAACACATGCTCATTGTCCATTTAAAATATTTTATTTTCATTTTATATTCACATTTGTATATATGAGGGCTAGGGCAAAATCGATAGACCGAAAGCCAGGTTTGATATAACAAAAATCCCTAGTTCGGTATACCGGAACTCTCTATTTTGGTCAACTGGATAATTTCGGTCTACCAAAATCAGGTATCCTGGCTTAATCTGACAGGAATTCAGTATGCCAAACCCAGTCCGGTATGCCGAATTGCCCGCGACAAGAGCACCTCCCTTGTTCTAGCCAACACATTTGCCAGAAATGGGAGCCTCCGACGGACCTCGCAAACAAGTATCATAAAATGCAAATAAATCATGGGGTGTAAACCTTTGAGTCTACTTCAAAACCCCTCAAATCATTCTTCAATCCACTCATCATCCAATCTCATATACGACTACTATAACATGCATCCCTAAATCTCATATAACCCTACAAATTTCTATCCTAACCACATGAAATCAACATATTTGTGCTATTCAACACATTTCCATCCATTTCATTATTTTTCTATGATTTTTTATGCATTTATTCTCATTTTCATGCATTTAACATATCATGCTGTAAGAGAAGAATGGAGGAGAAAAAGGAGTCGCGTACCTCCGACGACGAGCTTTCCCAACTCTGGTGAGCCTCTCTTGCCCCGGCGAAGCTCCTCCCTACCAACAGACCATGGCTTAGCCCTCCTCCTGTCCCTCTGGCTCGTGCACCCCTTTCTCTCTTCCTTCTTTTCTCTTGCCGCCTCCACCCACTACTGCCTCCTTCTTCTTTATCTCCTCCTCCTCCCGCATGGCGTCGGCCACCCATCGTGTCGGAAGAGATGGGGAGACACGGGCCATCGCCTGTGGTGGCACAGGTCCGGTGGAGGAAGAAGAAAAGGACGAGGATAGCGAGAACTCATGAGAGAGGGAGAAAAGAAAGAAAGAAAAGAAAGGAGAAAAGACAGGCACGCGAACCGAGGTGACTGTGCATCCACAAATCAAACTTCCCATTGGTCCCAAATCACAAACGGATGCATAGAAAGCCAACCAAAACCCCTCAATCACAAGAAACAATAGATTACCCATTAATAAATCATTTATGCAATATTACAATTAATCACATGGTTTACAATTAAAATGGATAATTAGGCCCAGGTGTCACATCCTACCCCCTTAAAAGAATTTCGTCCTCGAAATTAAGCTTTGATAAAACAAGCAGGGGTATTGTCTCTGAATGTCTACCTTGTGCTCCCAGGTTGCCTCTTCTGTACCATGGTGTTGTCACTGAACTAACACCAATGGAATCACTTTATTCCTGAGGACTTGCTCTTTTCTGTTCAGTATCTGAACTACATTTTCAACTATAGACAGGTCCTCCTGCAACTCCTCTGATTGCACTAGTATCACCTGGGATGCATCGGCCAAACACTTTCTCAACATAGATACATGAAAGGTGTTGTGTACCTCAGCCAACTCTAGAGGCAGCTCTAGTCTGTAAGTCACCTCACCAACCCTCTTAGCAATCTGGTACGGTCCGATGTATCTTGGGCTCAACTTGTCTCTCTTACCGAACCGCATCACACCCTTGGTTGGTGACACCTTCAGGAAAACGAAGTCTCCTACCTCGAATTTCAGAGGTCTCCGCCTCCTATCTACATAACTCTTTTGCCGGCTCTGGGTAGACAACAACCTCTTCCTGGTCAGATCCACCTTGCAATCGTACTGCTGAATGATCTCGGGCCCAACCAACTGTCTCTCACCCACCTCACTCCAACAAGCGGGTGTCCTACAAGGTCTGCCATATAGTGCCTCATAAGGTGCCATACGAATACTAGCATGGTAACTGTTGTTATATGCAAACTCAATCAGAGGTAAGTAACCCTCCTAGCTACCACCAAAGTCTAAGGCACAAGCCCTCAGCATGTCTTCAATTGTCTGGATGGTCCTTTCTGTCTGGCCATCCGTCTTGGGGTGAAAGATAGTACTAAAGTTCAGCACCATGCCGAAAGCCTCCTACAGAGCTCCCCAGAACCTCGATGTAAACCTCGTGTCTCTGTCAGACACGATAGACACTGGAATACCATGCAATCTCACAATCTCAACCACATACAACTCTGCCAGCTTTGCCAAAGGAAGATTCACCATCATTGGCAAGAAATGTGCCGATTTTGTAAGGCGATCCACTATCACCCAAACTGTATCATTCTTTCTTCGGGTCCGTAGCAAACCTGTCACAAAATCCATCGACACATTTTCCCATTTCCACACTAGGATGTCCAGAGGCTGCAAAGTCCCTCCGGGCTTCTGATGCTCTATTTTCACCATCTTGCAGGTTGCACACTTTACCACATACTCAGTAATTTCCCTCTTCATCCCAGGCCTCCAGAAATTCCTCTTCAAGTCTTTATACATCTTAGTGCTTCCTAGGTGAATAGTATATCTAGAGCGGTGAGCTTCGTCCAGCAAACGGTTCTCAATTTTCTCTATTTGAGGTACATACAATCTTAAATCATACCTCAACCTATCGTCTACCCCGACTGAAAAGTGAGGGGCATTAGCAACTTCCAACTTCCTCCAGATGCTTAACACAAAAGAATCATACAGCTGAGCTGTGATAATCGCCTCGATCATCATTGAGAGAATAGACAAATTGGCCAACACCACTCTGGTAGCTCCCTGAGACTATCTCCGAGGCCTGCACTTCACTAGTCCCTCTAACAATTTCCATTCACGAATCATCAGGGTAGCCATGACATGAGTGTGTCTACTCAGGGCATTTACAATCACATTTACTTTCCCTAGGTGGTATGACAAACTGAAATCATAATCCTTGATATACTCCACCCAGCGCTTTTGTCTTAGGTTCAAATCCTTCTGAGTGAAGATGTACTTTAGACTCTTATGATCTATGTATACCTCAAACTGTTCGCCATACAAATAATGCCTCCAAATCTTCAAGGCGAACACAACTGCTGCCATCTTCAAATCATGAGTGGAATAATTCTTCTCATGATCTTTCAACTGGCGTGAGGCATACGCCACCATCCTAGCATGCTGCATCAGCAGATACCCCAAGTCGGTACCACAGGCATCACTGTAGACTATGAAACCGCCACTCCCAGAGGGTAGAGTCAAAACTTGGGCTGACACCAGACGAGTTTTTAACTCATTGAAGCTCTCCTCACACTACCAATCCTAGGCAAAGTACACTTCCTTTCTGGTCAGTTTGGTCAATGGTGCGGCAATCTTGGAGAAATCTTAGATGAATCTCCTATAATATCCAGCCAGGCTGAGAAAACTTCTAATCTCAGTTACTGTCTTCAATCTGGCCCAACTGCTCACAGCCTCAACTTTGGCTAGATCTACCATGATGCCTTTTCCTGAAATAATATGACCAAGGAAAGACACCTCTTCCAGCTAAAACTCGTACTTGAAGAACTTGGCATAAAGTTGATGCTACCTTAATGTCTCTAGTACGATCCTCAAATGCCTCCAGTGGGTCTGAACATCCGAAGAATATACCAGAACGTCATCCACAAAGATGACCACAAACTAATCCAAATAGAGCCTAAACACCATATTCATTAGGTCCATAAAAGCAGCCAGAGCATTCGTCAACCCAAAGGGAACAACCAAAAACTCATAATGTCCATAACGGGTGCGAAAGGCTGTCTTCTGCACATCTGGCTCACTGATCCTCAACTGATGATATCCAGATCTCAAATCTATCTTGGAAAACACTGATGCTCTCTGCAAGTAGTCAAACAAATCGTCGATCCTAGGCAGTGGATACTTGTTCTTTATAGTGATCTAGTTCAACATCCGGTAGTCTATACAGAGTCAAAGTGAACCGTCCTTTTTCTTAACAAACAGAACTGGTGCTCCCCAAGGTGAAACACTAGGACAAATGAATCCCTTATTCATCAGTTCCTACAGCTGATTCCGGAGCTTTCTCTATTCAACGGGTGTCATCCTGTATGGAACCTTGGAAATGGCACCAAATCAATCACAAACTCCACTTCCCTGTGCGGTGGCATTCCAAGCAATTCTTCTGGAAAAACATCAAGATATTCCCGTACCACCGACAAGTCCTGAACTCAACCACAGGTGAAAGTAGAAACTATTACACCGGCCAAATAGCCCACACTACCTCTTGCCAGATGATGATAGGCCTTGATGGCAGAAATCACTTTCTAGGCTCACCCGGTCTGGTGCCTTGTACCACACACCAGCCTTGCCCTGGACAATCTGCCAGAACTCTACTATTGGCACAATCTATCACGGCTAAATGTTGTACCAGCTAGTCCATTCCCAGGATAACATCATAATCCTACATGTTCATTAGAATCAAACTAGCTTGAAAATTCCTATCCCCCAACTGTACATCAATTAGTCTCAAATACCTCCACGCTAGGTTTTGTTCTCCTAATGGAGTAACTACATCCAAGTGGAATGCCAATCTGGCTGGCCTGGTCTCGATCTCAGAAGCAAATGACTCAGAGACAAAAGAAAATGAACTCCCAGAGTCGAACAAGACTCGGGCCATCCGATCAACCACAAAAAAAAGATCCTATCATCAACACACCATAGCCATAATCATAATCATAATCATAATAAAAGAAAGTGTTGATTACAGATAGGATCCATTATTACAAGATAGGATCTAACTCATGCAGCTGTACTAGTTCTCACATTCTACTACATCTCTAGATGAACCAGCATCTGGGGCAGTGATGAAGAACACTCTCCCCTTGGTAGGTTGACGTGGCGCATCTCCTGCTGGCTTTGGCTGACTAGAATAGTCCTTCAGGTAGTGCCTGGGCCTCCCACAGTTGTAGCATATTACACTTTTTAAGCTCCTTTGCCTATGCCAACACTACACCGCTACATGCCCCTTCTTACCACAGACGTGGCATGGTCCCACCTATGAGCCACTGCTGGATCCTGCATGGCTGAAACCCACACTCTCTTCTCTACCAGATGTAGGTTGTTGCTTCCGCTTCTTCCTAGAGCTACCAAAACTCCTAGAACTTGGTGCTCCGGTCACTGACGGTCGAGAAACAGAGGATTGGGAGATGGAAGGTCGAGAGACAGACTTCCTCCCCTTTTCCATCTTAGGATACTCTTCCTGGAACAGCCTACAATCATCCTCATAGCTGCTTGGAAGCTCAACAGCATCCGCTAAAGTCTGGCATCTGAAGCTAATAACTTTGGATCTTGACATAGGATTCAATCCTTCCACGAACTTCTTGGCTTTTCACTTCTCGGAGACTACAACCTGAGAGAGCTACTCCAGCCGAAGGAAGGACAACTCATACTCAGCCACAGTCTAGCTTCCCTGCTTCAGGTTCCGGAATTCTCTATCTAGTTTATCCCTCTCATGCTCAGGGAAAAACCTCTCATAGAATACTTCTCGGAGCTCCTCCAAAGAGATCATCAGCAGGTCCACACTTGGAAACTTGGTGCGACACACAACCCTCCACCTAGGTTTGTAAATGGGGAGGGTATTTACTCGCAACCTGCCTCGTTTTATAAGGGTAAGGGTTAATAATTTTTCAACCTGTTACCCGTTTACCCGTCACCTGCTTTACTCGCGGTCTCATACGGTACGAGTAAGGCTTATTATCAACCCGTCACCCATTTACCCGTTATATAAGGGTTATTATAGTAATTTTACATTAACTATATAAATATAAAATATTACATATATATATATACATCTTCATTATAGAAATTCTAAATCCTATTAATATAATGTTACATTATATATATATATATATATATATATATAGTTGTATACTTATATGCTATAAACTAATAAAATCCTAAATGGCTAAACCTTAACTCCACTTCTCCTATTCTCCAGTCGTCCTCCTCCTCCTGTCCTTAGCCTCCTCCTCCTCCAGGCTCTAGTCCTCCTCTTGGTCCTTCTTCTTAGTCATTTGGCGGTCCCTAAACACTCTGGGCTTTAACTCTCTCCCGATCACTCTCCTCCAGTCCTCCTCGATCGACGATCGCTCGATGGGCGGTGGCTCTCCTCCTCGATCGGCGATCACTCTCCTCCTCAGGCTCCCCATCTGGTGGTCCCTAAACACTTCGAGCTCCGACTCTCTCCCGATCGCTCTCCTCCCAGATCTGTTGGGTGGTGGCTCTCTAGTCTCCTTCTCTCCTTAAGCTCCCATTCTAGTTTATCCCAATTTTTATTTAGTTTTTGTTGTGAAAATGTGAAATATATCTTTGTTATCCCCAAATCTATATTTTCCAACAATGTTCTTGCATGTTTAAGTGGATATTGTGGCAAAATTTAAATTTTCAGTAGTAATACTATTAGTTTTCTTTTGTAATCTTATTATATTTCATGTGTTAGTTGTAGTTTTATCGTGTTTTTGCAAGATTTTAAGAAAAACACATCCATCAGAGAATGAAACTAATAGGTCCAGTATCTCTAGGAACTTCCTGAATTAAGGATGCGACAACAAATCCATCAGAGAGTGAAACTATTTGCACTTCAGTTCTTGAAGAAATTAAAAAGCATTTTTTGAGAAAGGAAATCAATTCTATTTAATGAAAGAGGGAGATTTTAATAGAATATGTGAGATAACAGTTGATGAATACACATGAACTACACGAAAACAAACAAAGTAAACATGTCCAACTCTAAAAGTGCCCAATTCTAAGAATCACAGCAATTATCCTACATTAATAGCATAAGGCTCAGTATATTTAAATCTTCTTGAACTGTTCTTATTTGAACTAGTTTTGTTTGAAGTTATAGTTGTTATAGACTACAATCCCTCTAGGTTAATATATCTGCAATTCTGCATAGAGTTTATAATTGTTCTATTTTTTCCTATTTATGTTTTTATAATTTATTAGATATACAACTTGTTTATGAATTTTACTAAAATGAATCATGACAATTATGTTTTATTTTCCCTCTTCTATACTTTAGGAATCATGACAGATGTGGAAGTCATAGATAGTGATCCACCAACAATACAAGAAAATGAACAAATTAATGGTAAAAAAAGACAAACTACATTATCAGTTTGAAATGATTTTACAAAGAATAGAGTTGACAGAGTTCCAAAAGCTAAATGCAATCATTGCAAGAAAGTTTATCTTAATAGATCAAAAGATGGAACAAGTCATTAAATGGCTCACTTGAAAACACAGCATCTGGTTAAATGTTTTAAAAATTTGCATCAAATGTTACTAAGTATTGGGGAAAGAAAAGATGGTAAATTGGATGTAAAGAATTTTAAGTTTGATCAGGAATTAAGTTAAAGAAATCTTGCTCGTATGATAATGCTCCATGACTATCCATTCTCTATGGTTGAACATTTTGCATTTAGAGAATTTTGTAGAAATCTTCAACCACATTTTCGAGTGGTTTCACGCACAACTATCAAGAAGGATTGCATTAAAATTTTTGAAGAAGAAAAGGGAAAATTATATAATCTGTTAGACAGTCTTACATGTCGTATTAGCCTCACTAGTAATATGTAGACGTCAAATCAGAATAAGGGATATTTTTCTTTGACTACCCATTACATTGATTTTGAATGGAATTTGCAAAAATCTATTTTGAATTTTACTACAATTGATGCTCCTTATACTGATAGTGCACTCTCTAAGGCAATCATAGATAAGCTTTATAAATGGAACATTGATGCTTGTGTATTGTGTTGGATAATTGCTCCACCAATAATGCTTTAGTAAGGGAACATGCTGGTGTGCTTTTAACAAGAGGTCATCTTATGATAGATCACATTTATAAATCACATGCACTTTATAAAACCATTTCGTGCATTCAAATCCTCGTCTGAAATCATCTCAAAAAAACTACACACAACATGAGCCAAAACCCATCGCGTCACCCTGGCCACAGGCAACCGGTCAGCCATTAGCAGTTGATGAAGACTCTGGTTTCTCTTAACTACACTGCCACGGTGAACCACTCCGTGCAAGAGTCCAACCGCTCTGACCGTAGCCTCACTATATCACATATATCACACATATGGGGTGCATCCTCTGACACTCCTTGGTGCTTTGATACCTAGGGACTCAAACCCCAGACCTAGCTAGCATCGACACTAAGGGTAATCCGAGTCCTCCACGCCCAAGTCCCGTTGTACCACTACATTGTTCACAAGGCTCCATCCTCGGACCTAAACTCAACAAACCACGGAAAATATTTTCAAACATATGCATTTTTCTTTCAAAATCATTTTCTTAATGTTTCTTTCATTGCATAAACCATTTTTGGAATCAAACCATGAATTAGCCACAAGATTTTCACTACAACAGGGTCTGACTAAACCATGGTACTGACCTACAGTACTACCTATGGGGCACACCCGCAAGACAAACCCACGAGTCAAGTTTTTACAGATTGACTAGAAACCCTGAAACACGTTGCTAGAAATCGCTTGAGATGGGAGCCTCAGGTGGACCCACCATCGACACTCTAAAAACCATACAAAATTCATGAAATCAAAGGGCTCTAAATCTTCTATCATTTGGGAAAAAAATCACTAAAAACGGATTTGTATAAATCAAGATATAAAAATGTAAAGCCAATAAATCCAATGAAATCTAATGTAAAAATTTGTACAAAAATCACTAAAAATCCCATGATAAATCACTATAAATCTAGTGAATCACTACAAATCCTCAATTCAATGCTGAACTGCACATTTAACATGAATTGAAATGAATTCAGAGGAGAATATGGAGGAGGGACACGTACACAGTGCATTCTCCAGCAAACTCTCCTTCTCAAGCAAGTTTCTCTATCTCCAGCAAGCCCTCTCTCCCTTCCCTCACACCCTCATGACCTTCTAGGGCCTGTTTGTGCCTTAGAAACGAAAGAAAATGAAAAACTGAGGTCAAAGAGAAACCGAAGGAAACAGAAACCAACGGAATTTATTTTCCGTTTGACTAAATTTCTGGTGTTTGTGCCTATCATTAGAAACAAACAGAAAACAAAAGTTGTGCGTTTGTGCATGTCAATAAAAATAGAGGGAGAATAATTTTAATTTGTCCAAATGAACATAAATGTCTTAAATTTTACATAGTAATAGAAATAATGCAACTACATAACTAACGAAAAGCATACAAACGGAAAAATAAAACTTCTTCCAAATTGAAAGCACAAGAAAGAAGGAGAATACTCATCACTTGATGAACTCACACCGCCTTGCATTTGGAATCCGTGAAAGAAGAAATAAGGATGTAGAGGAAGAAGAGAAAACTAAGGAGAAGAAAGAAGGATGCAAAGATAATTAAAGGAGAAGGAGGAGGACAAAGTAGTAGGGACGTTTCCTTTGGGATTCAAGCGTATGGGTCAGGGAAAAAAATTCTCCATGCCTTTTATACTTTAGAAACCAAAGGAAATCATTTCCTTTTCCTTAGGAAAGCACAAACACCACTTTAAAATGTGGTCAAAGGGAAATTACTTTCCTTTCCCTTGGTTTCATTTAGATTCTGAAGACACAAACCCCCTAGACTCTCTCTCTCTCTCTCTCCCTCTCTCTCTTTTCTCTAGTTTCCTACCCAATGCTAGCCTTCCTCTTCTCCTTTTATTTAATCCATTTTTGTCACCATCCATCACCAACAACTGTCAAAAATCTCAGCTGAATGGCGATGTAGGGCATGGGGTGGCAACTTGTCAAGGTATGGGTCCATAATGAAGGGCAGCATACATTGTGATTCACAGTGCTTATTTATCAGTTTCTCCTATCTAAGATCCCATGCACGCACACGAGTTACAAGATGCCAAAACACCACATACCAGAACAAGAGAAAGACACAAGCACAACAGGAAGAATTGAACACAATCCAACCATATGCACCAATATTCATATAATCAAACACCAAAATTATACATTAATCCTTGGTACATGATTTATATGAATTTTGGATATCTATTTGACCAAAACGTGGTACCAGACCACAAGACTCACTCGCAGTACTCGTATGCAAGCCCCATCCATAGTACTATTCCTCTGTTGACCCTTACAGGTGTGCAAATATTACAGAATACCTTAAATAGATTCGTTTTTATTTTGAAGCTAACAAAAAAATCTCACTAACTAACTTTGACCTTAATAAAAAAGTTATAGTTCATCTTATCATGTTATAGGCATGATGCTTCTCTTTTAGAATTTTTGAGTTTCTCATCTTATCTTATCTTATCTTATTGGGTCTTTGTTGTATTCTGACAACAATTTTGTCGCATTCCTAACAATAGAGTATTATGCCACTTATGTCACCTTTTTTTTCAAGTATCATCATTTTTTTTCTAGTCTAGACATCTTATTATAACTTTCTTTTGTAGAAAATAATGTCTTCTCATTGTGATTGGATGTATACACAAGTCATAGATGGTTACGTGTATAATAATTTTCAGTGTGGAGTTCAAGAGTTTGTGGATTTTACATATAGTCAAGTCAGAGACTTATGGAAAGTGATGGTAGGATTATATATCATTGTAAAAAAATATGCATTACTGAAAAAACAATTGAGAAAGGATGTAAAAAAACATTTGTAGAAAAAGGAATTTGTGAAAGTTATAAGTGTTGGTTTAAAAATGGAAAGGCATTTTCTTGTCATGGGAATGTTGCTTCTGTTAATACGGATCTTATTGTGAAGATGGTAATGGATGTGGCAGGTTCTGAGTTCTACCCGTCCATTGATGAAAAATCACAAGGAAAATCTCAAAAGTTTATGAGTTGCTAAGAAAAACAGAGAAATTATTATGACTAGGTTGCAAGAATTAAACAAAGTTATTGGTTGCGTTACATAGTAGAGAGAAAGTGTAGACACCCCAATTTTCCAATTTTGCAGGATAAGGATGTGGTGGCTGAGCTCGAACCCTGGTTGAGCCCATTTAGGGCCACAAACCCTCATTAGGCCATTTAATTCATGGAGACCCAATTGGGCCTGTGAAGGCCCACTTGGGTCCATTAAGCCTAAATTGAACCCAAAAGCCCACTTAGGCCCATGAAAGCCCATCAAATCCACCAAGGCCCATTAAGCCCAAATTGAACCCAACAACCCATCTCCTCCTCTCTCTTTACATTTTTTCCCCTTCACCTTATAAACCCATTTTTTCTTCTTCACTAACTTCACTAAAATCACTGAACCCATTCAAAAATCACTGAATACACCCAAAACCCTGCGAGTTTCTTCAACCAGCGACCCAACCACGTCCAGCCCATCTCACCAAGTCGACCAGCAGCAACCAGGCACAAGCCAGTGCCACTGGATGTGTCGTCGCGAGCTTGGACAACCGTTGATCGCTGTCGGCGCGTGGGCAGGCAGGATGGAGGTGCGTGGGGGACAACCGTGGTGCTGTTTTGTTGAGGTGTTGGCTTCTGTTATGGTTTGTCGGGTTTCCGTGATGGTTTGTTGCAGCTTGTCGTATGGGTTCACCTATATAAAGAGGAGAAGGCCAGCAATTCTGGGGGGACATTCAGAGACGATTTCGAGAGAGAAAACTGAGAGCAGAGAGCGAGAGGGAGAATCCTGAGCTCAAGGCGCAGTTCAGAGCTCCGGCGAGATCCAGAGAATTCTCCAGCCAGGTACACCTTCCTCAGCCCTCTCTGATCTT